>JAXQQM020062691.1:0-55073 GCA_034641835.2 Pinus albicaulis
TTCAAAGATTTCTATTTTCCTAAAGTGTCTAATGTTGTTGAAATTAACATTGTCCCTGTATTTATGGGAACCCAAGAGTTTTTTGTATTATTTTTATTAGATAGGGTGGTGGGGTGGTGTTAAGGAAGGAAGTTTTAGCTTCCTTTATGAGGTTGTCACATCCTTTTAGTGGTTTCTAGTAAACCACGGGTTGTAGACACTCCTGATAGTGGTTGGTAAATATGTTGGGGTTCTAGCCATTCTAGTTGTAATTGTTAAACTAGAAGGTGTAGATTCCCTAGTAATATAAATTATTAATATGTTTCTTGTGTATTTATTGATGTGATATTATTATTTAATGATCTGTGATATTTAATTTCTTAAATTTATGAAATAATAATTCACCCCCCCTCTCAGTATTTCCAACAATTAGTATTAGAGCAAGGTTCCTTCATCACAATCTAACAACTGGAAGGAAGAGGTCAAGAACAAGATGGGAAAGAAAAATGATAGCCTCCAATAAAAGGGAAAAGGAAGTATCCTCAGTTTCAATTATTCCAAAACATACTAAAGTAATTAATGAAGATTAATTTGACCCAATTGTCATGTTTCCACCACCTCCCATGTTTGATGGAACATACTATGAATTATGGAGAGTTTCTATGGAGACCTATTGGAAAGACCTAGATTTTATATGGTTCATAATTGTTACTAGAGATATAAAACCACAAAGGAGTCAAAATAAGATGATACAATAACAATGGATACGATACTAAGAAGCTTATCGAATCTTGTAAAAGACAAGGTGGGACAATGCTCCTTAGCCAAAGATCTATGGGAAAGGCTAGAAGAGCTTTATGAAAATCAAGTCGAAAAGGAAACTACTCACCTAAATACCGAGGTTCAAGAAGAAAAAGGAGATAAAAAATTATAGCAGTTCATCTCAAATAAATTTTCAAGGACTTGGTCAAGTTGAAAAACTAATATGATCAGTAAGAGAGAATTATTAAAGAAGAAATTATCACCTTAAATATCCAATTTGATTAAGTAAGAGGAATTGAAGAAGTGACCGAATTCCAACTAAAAAGGAAGGAAGAAGATTATGAGAAGCATGATGGAGAAGTTGTATCATTAAGAGCTAAAGTAAACAAGCTCAATGAAAATATTAAATACTTGCAAGGGATAGATAACATTACTAGTTGCAAATAAATCAAGTCGAGGTGAACCGTCATGCAAAGAAAATGCAAGCACGAAGTCCCCAAAACTTAAAAGAAAAATATTTATCCTAAAAAATCCAAGGGATAACCTTAAGAATCATGAAGCTTCCAATCGAATATGTTATTCTAATGTTCTCAAGAAAAAACCTTATCAAGAAGAGCAACAAAATGCTGTAATATTTATCCTAAAAAATCCAAGCGATAACCTTAAGAAGCATGAAGTTTGTAATACAAGAAGTTATGCTAATGTTATTAAGAAGAAACCTGATCAAGAAGAGCGATATAAGGATGGACCTCCTCTAAGGTAGAACAATTTCAGAGGATCATCATGGAAATCCAACTCACTAAGGCACAAAAGTATATTTCTTGGTCGTTGTTATTCATGTACAAAGTTTGGGCATAAGGATAGGGATTGCAAAGCTCATAGGAGGGTTAATTACAAAGGATATCAACAAAACCCTAGAAGCATGTTTACAAGTAGACAAGTCAGAAACCCTAAGGGAATCCATAACAGAAGGTACAAAAAATTTGCTCCATCATTCAGGTACAACACAAAATTCTTTAAATTCCACAACTTTTGACATATTGCACGAGACTAAAAAAAGGACATGAAGTGGACTCCTAACCAGATTAAACAAGAAAAAAACTCACTAGGGTTTGGAGAAGAAAACATGTCAAGCAAGAAGAAGAAATATCGTTAGGGGGAGAAACCCTACAAAACCAAGGCACCCTTTCCATTGATCTCAAAGACAAAGAGAAAAGGAAGTGAAACATTGAGATGAAATAAGTGAAACATAGAGACAAAGAGATCATGATGACAGGGGGAGCATGATTGTTGACATCAATGACAAAGGGGGAGATTGTTGGAAGAAATTGTCATTGATGTCAAAGGGTGAATGTGCAGACATTCGTTTGGTGATTTAAATGCACAAATTAGTGAATATAATTGACATAACCAAAGTTATTGGAATCTTGTGTTGAGTTTCAACCAGAAAATTTCACCACCCATGCCTAGTGCATTAAGCACCTACACTAGGGTGGGGCCCCCAGTGCTAATTTTGGGTGCATTTCTATTTTGGTTATCCCTTAATTAATATGGACAATAAACTGTAATCTATTCTCAATGATAACTTGAAATAGTTAAATAAGAGTGATAAACTCATTTAGCTAGTGGATTTCGAGTTAGAGGTAGTTGGGGAGGCATGCAGAGTAATTATAGTTGTAACAGAGTTCGAAGTGCAGTGGTGCATTAGTTAATGTAGGTTGTAATCAGTTTAAATCAGTTAAGTGAGTTAAATTTAGTTGTGCTAGTTGTAACTGAAGATACACTAGTGAGAGGTAAAGTGAATTAAATATTAATTAATTCACAATCAATGATCTCACATGCAACTGAGGATTTACTATTTTTAGTTGATGCATGTGAGATCTAGTGGAGACCCAGTTGAGTTCTAGGTGAAAGGGAAGTTAACTATAAGCTGTAGGACTATTGGGTTGCACACATGCAACCAAACACCCATTGGAGTGCCCATGATACTTGCGCAGTCAAGGAAGGCAAGAATTTATATCTTTTAGGGATTGCATTCATCAGGGATTGCGCAAGCAAGGAAAGCTATCTTGAGGCTGAGATTGGCTATGTGTTGGTCAATTTTGTTCATGATAGTGTGAGACAATTAGCTGAGTATTGGAGGGCTCTTGTGAGAAGATTTTTGTATGTAATTGTTTCATGATCCATGTTGAATATACAATAGAAGATAGGGGGGTTTTTTAGCTGTAAGATTTCCCTAAGAAATTATCTGTGTTGTGTGTGATTTGATTCTTCTTTACTTCATGTGATTAGTGATTGTGTTTTTAATTCCGCAAATTATTTGTATAAGTGATTCAATATTTAACTTTAGTACATCGTTAGATCAAGTGAATACAAGATATACATGCATGTTGTATAATTTCTACATGGTATTAGAGCACATGAAATTGTGTAAGTGAAGCACGAGCTGAGTTTGTGACTGGATAGAATTCGAATTTGCAGAAAGACTTTCTTGGTGCTACAACTGATTCAAGATCAAAATGGATTTCAATGTCTTGAGGTTGGAGTATGCACTAGAGGGCATCTCAAACTATATTTCTTGGAAGGACAAGATGGAGGCAGTACTCGAAGACAATGGCTTGAAGGAATCCATTGAAAATGATGTTCCTAAACCCGCTGTGGCAGATGCTGCAAATCTTGATGCATGGAAAAATAAAGTGGAAAAGGCGAGGAGGATCATGTTGGAGGGAGTACAAAATCACATTGTCTCAGACCTCCATGGGAAAGCCACACTATATGCAATGTGAAATGCTTTGACAGATCTATTCCAAAGCAGCAATGACCATAGGAAATTGGCGCTCAAAGATAAACTCAGGAAGATCAAGATGGAGAAGGGCGACTCTATACCAAAATATCTAACAAAGTTTGTCCAATGTAGGGATGAACTGGGGACCGTTTGTATAACAGTCGCTGATGATGATTTGGTGAGCTTGGCTCTCCTAGGACTTCCCAAGAGTTGGCACAATTATCAAGACTCTGTCAATGGAAGGGAAAAATTTCCAGATTGGGAACAACTTTGGTCAGATTTGGTGTAGGAGGAGTTAAGACGGAACGTCAGATATGGATCTTCATCTAAGAATGAAGATGAAGAGGATTGTGCTTTGGGTGCCAAGGCAAGGAAGGGGAAGGGGAAGAAATTCCATTCGAAATCCGAATCCAAGAATGGAAAGAAGCAAGACATGTCCAAGGTGAAGTGTTTTCAGTGTCACGAGCATGGGAATTTTATACTATCTGTCCACAAAAGAAGAAGAACAAGAAGGCTGGAGGATTTGCAGTTGGTGAGGCTCTTGCCTCACAAATTGAGCTTGAATTCTCATTGATCGCATGCATGGTATCAAGTGCATTGGGAGCTGTGTGGTATTTGGATAGTGGCGCTTCTTTTCACATGACGAGAGACAAGGATATTTTTAATGACTTGGAGGATAAGGATCTCTAGATGCATATTGAAATGGGCGATGATGGGCAGTACAGTGCTACCGAGATTGGTACCATTACCTTTCAGAGGCAGTCAGGTAAACCCTTTCAATTTAAATATGTAATGCATGTACTAAATTTGAAGAAAAATTTAGTCTCAGTCGCAATGTTGGAGGATAGAGGCTATGATGTTGTTTTTAGTGAAGGAAAATATTTCCTGCGACATAAAAAAATAGGACAAGCCAAGAGGATAGGGATTCAAGTTAATAATCTCTACAAACTGGAGGTAGATGGTTGCACAACAATTAGGGGAAAGGAAAATCAAATAGTGAGCCGGGATGAGGGCAAATTATGGTACAGGAGATTGGGCCATCTTCACCATGGAGCCTTGAAATTCATGTAACATATTTATACTGGTATTCTTAGGGGTACACTTGCGCAGTCAGACACATGCAAGGGATGTACTATGGGAAAGTAAGTAAAGGTTGCCTTTCATGAGAAGGAGAACCGAGCTTCGGGGATCCTCGAGAGAGTTCATACATACGTGTGTGGACCATTCTCTGTTTCTTCGACAACAAAACATAAGTACTATGTAATATTTGTTGATGAATTTTCTTGTAAGTGATAGATCTTCTTCATGCAGAAGAAATATTAGACATTCTCTAAGTTCTTGGAGTTTAAGGCACTGGTGGAGAAAGAGTCGGGGAAGCAAGTGAAGGCTCTTAGGAGTGAAAATGGTGGAGAATACATCTCTATCACATTCAAGAACTTCTGCAGCAAAGAAGGAATTCAAAGAGAACTCATAACACCTCATAACCCATAACATAACGGGGTCACGGAGAGAAAGAACAGAACGATCGTGGGTGTAGCAAGAGTGATGTTGCATGATCAAGGCCTACCGATGCATCTATGGGCAGAAGCATGCAACACTGCGGTATTTATGCAAAACCATTGTCCTCGTAGGATACTTGTCATGAGTACACCTGAAGAGGATTTCATTGGTAAGAAACTTGATGTTTCACACTTTAAGATTTTTGGCTCATCTGTTTATGTGCATGTGACCAAGGACGCCGTGAAGAAGCCGGAACCGACTAACCGAGATCGTGGATTTTTGTGGGGTATAAAGAAACAACCCATAATTATCGAGTGTATTTTCCAACAACAGAATGAATTTTGTGCGACGGGATATAAAATTTGATGAGGGGAAAGCCATGTGGTTGTCCCTTGAGAGGGAGCTGGAATTGCATGTACAGGAGGAACTGCTGGTTCCCAAGGATGAGTCTCAAGATGTGGATCAGCTGCATGAGGAGGTTCATGGAGTGGAGGAAATCACTCATGCAGAGCCATCCATCAGAAATGGTAGAAGGCGCACCACAGAAGCTGATATGCTGAGACTTGATGATGCACAGAATGTAGGAGCCCCTACTTCACAACGCAGACAAAGATAGTCTCCTGACCAATTTACTGGATACATGGCTCTTATGTGAAAATTTATTGTGACTAAACCATCTTCCTTTCAAGAAGCAGTGTGTTACACAATAATTTGTCACCGTCCCTACAATCCCCGTCCCGCACATTGGAGGGCTCATTCTGTGACCTGTGAGCAGTGACATGGCTTGAAATCACTTTCATGACATTCCTCTGAACAAGAGCTTTCATTGCCCTGAAGACATCTCCTTGTGGAAAACCCTAAAAATGGCCCTTTTTGCATTGGCGTGGGCAAACATTTCAATACCCATGCCAATGGGGAAAATCCTTCAAAGAGGTCGCACCAATTGGCGCTTTGTCCCAGAGTCACACTCGCGCCAGCCAATTTAAGGAGTGTTTTTTAAAAATAAATGTAAGGTTTCATCCTAACCGTAGAAATTTGCTTGATAATGAATATTTATCCACCGATATTAACCTGATCATACACAAATTCGATTTGCTACACAACACATAATCTCTTCTACAAATTAATCATCACATGTGGAAAATAAAACAAGCGGCAGAACATCAATTCACACACATAGAACGCAGCATGTATGGGGAAAGCTTATAGCTGAAAACCCCCAGCTATATGTATCATATAAATGGATGAGAACATGTAACTTTACACAATACAATACTCCTCACAAGTACTCAGTACTGTCTCTAAAAGCTACACACAAAACTAGCTCAGTTTGAACCGATCACGGGTTCAAAACTCCTCCACTAGCTGCCTGCCTCTACTGCGCAATCCAAAAGGAGAGAATAGGCTGAACCAATTTGAATTCCTCTTTCTTGAACAGCGCAATCATCATTGGCATACTCATCCCACTGATTGTGCAAATCTCATGCACAACTAATGTACAACTGTCGGCTCTTTCACCTATCTCTTGCACTAGTCTGCACTGAACTGTACATGCACTGAGTTAACTGATGTGTTCTTTTAGTTGAATAATGAGTTAATAATTAGTGAATTAAATAATATTTAATTCACACCACTAATCTCTAGTGTAATAGTAGTTAAACTAATTACAACTAGTTCAACTAGTTAACCGGAACACAATCTCCATCAACTGTCTCATCAACTCCACCAAACTCTGCCACATGAGTTCTAACTGAAGTCAAACATGCAATAGCTCAACTAACCCATAGGAAATTTGAATTTCCTTCTGCCAGCTGCATGTGCCACATCTGTAGCTCGAACTGAAGTGCTCCAAGAGGAAAATATAATGTTTATAGTCTAAATATTATTAAGGGTTAATAATATTTGACTGACCTATTTTTAGACAGGCAGTCTAAAAATAGACTTCGACCTGTATGTCTAAAAATAGTTGTCCATCTATTTTTACCAACTTTACCAATCATCCAAGAATAGCATCCCGCAACTCCTAGACCATGCTCCATATGTCTAAAAATAGACATAGTCTAAAAATAGACTTTTCGACAAAAATCACATGTGTGGTCCCCACCTAGTTTAGGTGATCACTTTCCAACTAGGATCGGGAAAGATGTTTTAGGAGGCCTCCTTCACTGTTTCTTGTTGCCATTTTCAACACTCAACCAATTCATGAACTGGTATCTATCTTGAGTTGGGAGGTTTGGCTTCGGATTTCCATGTAGAGGAAGTGGTTTGCCACCTCTCATGGAAGCTTCCTTGAGGATAGGGCCAATCCCATGATTATAGGGATCCCAACTCCCCTTCCTCCATATATAAAAGCTTGCCCATCTCCATTGCAAGCTAGTCTTCAAGTTCCCAAATTCCCAAGAGCCTTATGCTACAAGAGCCTCCATAATTCCCTTAAGGCCAAATCCAAGCAAGGAGACTATCGTCAAGATCCGAAGAGAGAGGTTTGTCCCATCCTTGACAGGCTTTCGAGACGTGTTCTGCTGGCGACCCACCGAAGGAGAATTCAGCGTCAGAACTATGGTTGTATTCTTCCTTTGATTGATTAATAATAAGCGACTATTGGTTATGGTTCCACTCTTGTTGTTGTTTATGATGATGAGTTATGTCCTTTCTGACTGACATATAGTTGCATCTACTGGATTTTACGCTTGCGTTTGTTTTGTTTCTCGCGTGTGCAGGTGTCCTACCACGGAGATCGTGGGGATCGTGATCTACCAGAGCTAAGGAACGGGAGCGCTACCTCTTCTACAAGCAACAACGTTGGATTTCAGGTAGGCCTTCATCGCTAGTTGGTTTATTTGCAATTAGGAACCTGCACTATAGCGTGAACGATTGTTGCTAGACCCGGTCTGGGTTAGTAGGGATCACCTCTGTCCGCAGAGGGGATTTACCTCCACAACAAACTGACGACTCTGCTGGGGATCGTTATCTTGTTGTTGTTCTGCTTTGTAAACTATAGACGGAGCCTGAAGTTAGCCAGATAGCCTTCGAAACGCTTTTTCTCTGCAATTGCGAAGTAGATCAAAGCTACTTCAGTCAATCTCCGGTTTAGTTTGTAAACTGAACACTTAGAGCATCGTCTTGTATTTTCGGTCGATTCTTGATCCTCCTTGCTTGATCAACTCTTTTGGGTTGGTTCTTTCTGTGGATTTGGGTTTTTGATAGCTTGGTCATCACTGATCTGCTTGTTGGATTGCTCTTTTTTATTTTTGACTGGGAAAATCGACTGGCGCGCTTTTTAGCTTGACAGTGCGCCCATTGGCGCAGGTTGCTTGTGTATTACCCGCGCCAATTCGTCTCTGGCGCTAGTTTCAGCCTCACAGTCGCACCAATCCTGTGAGGTACTAGGGTTTGCTCAGTCCTGAGCTTCCTGAGCCTGATCTGTGTGTTTGGTCTTGATTTTTCCATTGCTTGAGTGTTTTGGAGCCTTGATTGACTGACTGTTACCTGCATCCTTTGGTTGTTTGCCCATTTCCATCGATTTTGCATTCTAGCCCTAGGTCATCTAGGTGCTATTGTGTGTCGAGCCTCCCTTGGGAGTTTTCGGTTTCTATCGGTTCAGTCAACCTTGTGATTGCTTCTTTACATTCGTTTGGTGGTTTTCTATTGTCTCATTGCGTTGTTTGAGTGATTGTTTCCTTCTCCATTCGAATTCCGCCTTGTCTTGTTTTGAGCCTAGATTACGCGGCTCATTTGGAGTCTTTGGGATTCTTTTCGCTTTGAGGGAATTTTGGTTGATTTGAGGTTTGATTGTACGTTTGCATTGAGTGAAATTTGATTTTTTTTGCTCTGTTGTCATCATTTCTCAAATTTCTCTTGCATTAGTTTTCATTTTTTAGCACACTTTGCTCTGAAATATTGAAGATATAAAAAAAAAATCTCTTTTGCTTTTCATTAGTTAATGTGAATTAGATCTTTTTGGTGTTATTAGTGATTGGTAACTTTGAACGAAAAGCTTTTTAGTTTTCATTAGCTGCATTAGAGACATCATTGGTTTTTTTCCGTTCATTTCGTTATTGTGTGAAAAGCTCTCAACTCTCTCATAAATAGCTTTCATCGAATGAAATGATATACTGTGGCATATAGAGTGCATTTAGGAGATTTTGAGACATTACATTCGCTAGGGCCTGAAAACTGAAACGTAATTGAAGATAAAATTTAAAATTTACTCAATTTACACTAAGGCAGCATTGAAATCTAACGAAACACATTTAGAGGTCTAGGCTAGAGACGTGTTCCGGCGTCTTAAAACCTAGTAGCTGTCGTTCGCCTCTTGGCTTTAGACAGCGCTAGTATGGACTTGTGCTCCCCGTACCATCGCGTATATAAAGGGATACCCCACTAGGTTTCAATCCTTTATCCATAGGAAGCCGAGTCTGCCACCCTATACCCGTGATACACCGGACACAACATTCGGGGAGATTTCCTGCATGTACATTAAGTCCTTGGTTGATTTCTCTTTCATTTTGAAACCAAGGTGTATATTGCAGTTCACGGTTATTTGGTACACCCTTTGCCTAGTATTCTTGAGTAGTCATTTGATCTTTTCTGACTCTTTAAATTTGAAAGGATCACCAAGCGCTTGTCCTTTCACGCTTGCTTCAAAACTGAAAGAGATAGAGTCACCTTTCAGCCGTTTCTCGACTCTTAAAACATGAAACGGTAAAGTTTCTAAAGTTTCAATGTGGTAAAACAAAACACCCGTGATCACACGCCCTATTAGATTCTTCTTGTTGGCCGTTTGATTGTGTGTCTTGACTCTTTTTCAGCCCGTGTGTGTGTTTGGTCATTTTCTCTTGTCGTTGCTACCACAGTGGCGGAACCTTCTGTTTCGTCTACTGGTAGTTCGTATACGGACAATTCATCAGAGGCTTCCCTACCCTCTATTGAACCTCAGCAGCCCATTGTTTCCGAGTTTCCTGACGGGGAACTGGTTCTTGCTGAGCAACCCTTTGGGGGACCAGTTGAGTTCAATTGGCCCTTTTCCGACCCTTGGTCTGAATTAAGAGTAGGGGCAGATTTCCTTTCTCTTACATCGGGTTCGCCTTTTATAGCTGCTTTTTTTCCTCCTAGTCCTCGCCGTCTTTTACGAGATCTAGCCATAGGCTCAAACATGAGTGAATCCAGCGAGGAAATCCCCATGTCCGGTGAGGATTACCAGTTATTTCCTCAGAGATTATTTCCAGGAGACAACCCTGAACCAGCTGTTATGTCATCACCCGGTCCCTCATTACCAGCCGGGTATAGATCCTTGGGTCAGATCATTGCCACCGCTACCTCTATGGGGTTATCAGCTCCTTCTACGAGGCCGGTTTTTCCTTCGTTGGGGATGTCTCCACGGATGCCCGTTACATCATCCCCTCAGGTTACTTCTGTACCCTCCATGCCCACTGTTTGTGTCGTTTGCTCACCTGTTGTCCGGCACCCCGCGGTGTCATAGCCTCTGAAGGCGTCTACATAGCGGCGCCTTACCGGAAGAACATTTCTGGGAGGAGTATCGACAGTTAATATTCTATGAAACCCCAAGGTTGGACAAACCTCTCAAGATCCCAACCGCCCGTATTTTTCGCATTATGCAAAGTATGGTACGCCCGTGTATGCTTTTCCATATCAGTATGATGAGCACGGAGAAATTTTATGTTTACTTGCTCCTGAGGCTCACCTTCATGCTCAAGGTTTACCCTATAACCAGGCTGGACATCCTTATAACCCGCAAGGGCAACCTTTTCAAGGCCAACCTTCGGGCCAGCCTGGCTATCCTTATGACCTGCAGGGGTAGCCTTTACAAGGCTATCCTGCAGGCCAACAAGGGCCATCGTACGGTCCGGAAGGACAGTATTACAACCCTTCCGGTCAACCTGTGCAGCCTCAGCCAAGGTACCAACCGAGGCTGGTATATGGTCCTGGGGGGCATGTCCAACCTTCCCAACCCATGCAACCTCAGTATCCTGTTAATCCCAACGTTGCTCACCAGCCTGGACCATCTTATGGTCCTGCTGCAGGTCAAACCGGTTACCAGCCACTACCTGGCTCCATTCCTCCACCGGGCCAACCGGTATATCCGGCACAACCTGGTGTTCCACCCCCAGGCCAACCGATTCATCCGGTACAACTTGGTGCTTCTCAAAAGCCAGGTCAACCTGCGCAACTGGCACAACCTGTTCACACGGGTCAACCTGTTAACCCAGGGCAGCCCCCTCAGCCAGGTCAGCCTGCTCAACCAGGCCAGCCTGCACATCCTATCAACCCTGCACAACAGCCGACTTATTCGATGCCGCAGCCAAATCAACCGCTGCACCCTAATTATCAGGCTCAGCAGGGTCCCACCTATCAACAACCCACTCGACCTCAAGGCGGCTACTATTCTCATGGTCAATACCGACTGAATTATAGCCAGCCCCAAGGTTATAACTATCGTCCTCAACAACCTGGCTACACCTATACTCAGCAGCCAAATCCAAATGCTGCTTACATAGGGCCGACTCATAATCAGGGTCCATACTCTAGTTATCAACCCCCGTACACTGGTTACCAGCAACCGAATCAGGCTGGTTATACCACCTATACCCCCTACGGTCAAAATCCTGATGGATAGAACCCATGGGGGCAAGGATATTCCCAACCAGCGTGGAGTACAGGTACTAGTCCTTATCCAGGGCCAGGTATGATGTCCAATCTGCCATTGTCGTTTCTGGCTACCTTGGAGTTACCGGATGTTTCGAAACTAACGAATGATCCAATTCTACATAATCCTTATTGGCCTCCGGTTCCTACCAAGGTGCCCAGTGATTGCCCCAAGTTTGAGGGTAAAGCTGGGGAGGACCCCCAAGCTCATGTGATGACTTACCATCTTTGGTGTTCGTCCAACTCTTGGGTGGATGATTCAGTTCGTCTACGCCTCTTCCAGCGCACTTTGACAGGTGCTGCAGCTAAGTGGTATATTAAATTACCCCGTGGCATCTTCTAAGATTTCAATACGTTAGCCATGGATTTTCTGACTCACTTTCAGTTACCGGTTCGCTACGAAGCCGGGACGCACCTCCTGACTTCTTTGAAGCAGGACAAAGCCACCCACATTTCTGATCACATTCATGAGTGGTGACGTCATCGTAGACTGATCAAGTTCCATATAACTGATCAGATACTAACCCATTGGTTCACCACCTCCTTCGTTAACAAAATCGTCCAAGATATTGCTATGGGAGCGTGTGTGACTGAAGAACAAGCCATAGCGCGTGCTCAATATCTGGATCTGGTATATTCAAAATCCGGCACGCTGTATGATATTTTGCCTGATGCTCCACGATCTGAAACCTCTAAAGCCCCACCTACCCCAGCGGTGGATGGTGTTATTGGTTCCGTTTCTCAAAATTCGAAGAAATCTTCGAATGGGAAGCAGAAGTCCAACTCATCCCATAATTCTACTTCTCCCGCCCCTACCGATTCTGGCAAAACTGTGGAGGTTAATGCTGTTCAGGCCAATCCTACGGAGAAAGCCTCCAAAGGGAAAAAGAAGGGCAAAGGGAAATCTAAATCTGACGCCCCAAAGCCAGAGTCCAAACCTCGTACCGAGGACAGTTCCCAACGCAAACCGAAGTACCCCTGCCTCATTTGTGAAGGAGATCACTATACAAAAGATTGTCCACGATGATCTGAAGTTAGTCAACTTCTAAAAGGCTCCAAAGGGACTCCGGCAGTTCTTAAAGAACCGTTCCCATCTCAGCAGACCCAGATGGTTGAACAGCCTTCACCATCTGCACCATTTGGGTCCCAGGTCTTTATGATGAATGGTGCTACACCTATCTCTATTGCTACACGTTCGAAGGATTACAACGAATCGCGTCAGGCACCGGGGAAGGCAGTTGCGGATGGTCCACCTCACCCACCTGTCTCCGGTTCGTTGGAAATTGAGAAGCCTACTGCTCAACCTGTTGTGAGGCCACCTTCTAAAGGTGTTTTACGAAAGTCTTCCTACAATCCGAATGCCCGTGCCGCTCAGCATTACAGTATTGTTGAGGATCTGGCACAGGCGCCTTCTGCCATGTTTGCATTGGAAGTTCTTCAAAGTTGTCCTTCGCAACGGAAAGCTCTATTGTCTACAATCGGTGGAATTGATCCCGCCAACTCTAGTCTTCTCACCTTTGACTTAGAAAATTTCACCCCCCGACTTCCATATCAGATCACTCTTGTTATTAAAGTCGGGATCAACAGTCTTAACATTCATAGGGCCGTTGTGGATGAAGGTGCTTCTACCTGTGTCATGTCGTCCGCTTGCTGGAAGGCCATAGGCTCTCCGGCCCTTTCATCATCTCCCAATGCGCTAGAGGCATTTGATGGTCGGGAATCCAAACCCTTGGGTGTTCTCGAGAGTCTAACGATTACTTTACAGGGGAAGACCGTTAACGTAGAAGTATAAGTGGTTGACGCCAAGCTTAACTACAATATACTTCTCAGCCGCAGCTGGACTCATGCCATGTTATGCGTGCCATCCACCCTCTTTCAACTTATTAAGTTCCCTCACGAGGGAAAAATCGTTATGGTGGATCAGTTGTCCTTCTTCACCTCCACCTCTGAGAACAATGTTCCATACGTGGATCAGATCCCAAATCCCCCTGACAGTGTAGGGCCCGGTCTCTTCAAAGACCTCGTCCTCATGGGTATTTTTCCCGCACCACCACCGCACACCGCTCAAGTTAACATGATCTCTAGGTCTGACAACCCATGGCTCATCCCTACGCCTGAGCAGGTGACTGAGTTTGGAGAATCGATGCCCTTAACTCCAGTAGAGATTAACTACTGTGAAATCGTTGCCGCATCTGATCCTCCCCCTCCTCAGCATGCTCCTTTGAGCATGGCTTTAGACATCTATTCTCAATCCCCCTGGCTCGGTCAGGCCGATTCGCCTGATCCTCTCAAAGAGATTTCTCCTTCTGATGAAGCCATTGTAGAAACAATGTCTCTTGAGGAGCTGCCTTGGAGCGATGGACATCATCGTTCCTCGTTCATGCCTAGCTTGGGGGCAATGTCAGATTGTCTAGAGCATGATGTATCTGATCGTCTCCCTCCTGAGCCTCCTCCGTCGAGCTCATCGAAGCATAGTTCTCCCTCTTGTGTCAAGCTCCTAAAACAATGAAACAAGCGGCTACGAGGACAGTTCTTTTAAGTGTGTCAACCTCGTTAAAAGAATGAAACACGAGCATGTTCAATTCGAGTTTTGATAGATTTAGTTCAAATCTCTTTTTCAACCTTCAATCCATTTCCTATGGACTGAAGCTTGGGGGGCATGTACCTCGAATTGAGACACCATGCTGGGGGCATGCCCGTCTTTTTCAAGCATAGTTTGTGTTTTAAGCTTGCATAAAAATAAAAGGTGTGATTAGATACATTATGTGAACTTTTTCTTTGGGTCGTTTGTTATGCAACTGATACATTAGATAACATTGTATTAGACATTTGCATAGCATATAAAAACAACATCACATGTAAAAAGAAAGATCCATCCAGAAATAGATATGTATATATAGATATCGAAATGTTTACATAATGTGCGTCACATAAAAATCAAAAAATATACATATTCATCTTAATACATCTGGAGACGACATGTCTCTCAAAAAATATGCATGAAATAAGCCCTAGGTGTCTAATCTGCGTGGTGCTCATGATAACAAGTCACCGCACGCACTAAGCGTCTCAGAAGACGGTGGAGGCGACGAGGCACTCCCACCGTATGTCTCTGGTATGCTAGTGGAACATCTGCCAGCCAGGCATAGTCTGGAATCCCCCGGGCGATCCCCTCGAGGTTCTGGACCAACTCTCCTCCCTCGGCACCCTCCGCCTGAGGGTCAGCTGCGGGATGAGTTCTCCGTGAAATAGGAGACATACCGGCAGGTCTTTTTGGGCCGACATCTGCATACACATAAAACTGTTGTTAGGACGGGCATGTATTACCAAAAAAAATCATAAAACATAAAAATCAAAAACAAGATCATACCCAACTCCTCGTCCCAGTCATCTCCCTCCGGGAATGGAAGGTCTGGGTCTCCAGTGAAATCGGTCCCTGCATATGGCCAATCCTTGACCACAATCAACTGACGCCGTAACCATCCAAAAAACTCCGGCCTCCAGGACATCTGTTGGCCTCCTCCTGATCTGGGCATCAGTGCTGCCCAATGAGCCATCCTCGGCTCTCGTGGTACCGGCTCAGCTACTATGGCCCCTTGGCCCTGAAAGATAGGTAGTCGTTCCAGGATGAACGATACCAAGATGGAACCGTAGCCAAACTGTTTTAGTTTGGCCTGCTTACACTTTGTGAGCTGTCTTTTCATATTTGTTGTCACTGCAGTAGCCCAATCAAAAAGTGTTGGATTCATACACTCAGCAGCTAGGAGGAGTTGGGCCTTGGTCGCTTCGTGCGGTGCCTGCGACCCCGCAGCCCGCGTGATGGTATGTAGCACCACTCTGAGTGCTAGATCGGGGATAGTATGGATATATACCTTGCCGCTTCCCGATCCCAGTCATGCCCCTCGGCACACTCTTGCCATCACCTACTCCATCTTCTCTCCAGATGGTGTGCTGCCTGTCAAGACGGGCACCAGACCTCTGCGCGACAGTCCGATTATGAAATATACGTTGAAAACCTCAAGTTCTAATACTTGGTCCTGCAGCTTGAACACTTGTTCATTTTCGTCCCATATGCTGATCAGGTATTGCAGGAGCTCTGGTTGAGCTCGTAAGCAAGGTGTCAGGAAGAACTTTTTAAGCCCACAGTTCTTGAGGGCATTCATACAAGTTTCATTCTCCATAGCCTGTTCATCCTCTTCCCCATGCTCCCTCTCTTTCCATTCAATAACCATTTTGCTCGGTTGCCTGCATCAACATGGTCAAAAACCCTTGATTAGATCTCTATTATGCTTGAAATTTCATATAAATCACTAGCTGTTGGGAATTTGAAACGAGAAACCGCGTTGCACCATTGGCGCGGTTGTTTTCCTAACAGTCGCGCCAGTTGGCGCGAGCTCTTTGTATGCAAAAGGCCATTGGCGCGGGTCCGTGCCCGATACCCGCGCCAATGGGCGAAGCCCTAAAATTTTAAAAAATTCTCCACAAAAGTCTAATAAGCAATGGAAAACTATAAAAAAATGGATTAAAATGGAGTACAGGGAAGCGCCTCTTATCTAGAACGAACGGGAATCTGAATGGTAGCCCAGATCAGTCGCAATCGTCGTCAGAAGTTCGCACAAAAACATACCACTGTTGCTCTCCTATGAGGTAAATAGTAAAAGTAATTTTGTTTTTACCATTTGAGACTTATTTATAACTTTTTGAAATCTCATTAGGTTTTAAAAGTCATTTTTTTATTAATATTTTAATGTATTTTGTCGAAAATGGATTTTACACTTGCCTTTGTGTGCAGCAACAGGTTTTTTACGCGAATTAAAAGGTGAAACGAGTTGTATTTTATACTTTTTCGGACTCGATAAAAACACAAAAAAGTCATTTTGGAGTCATCTTTCAGCTCTTTTTCTGACTCTCTAAACATGAAAAGATTGCCGAGGCCCTTGTCGTTTCAATCTCGTTAAAGTGGCTGCGAAACGACATCTACCTAGTATACGTTTACCCCTTTTTCGGGCTGGGATAGATTATTTATGAAAAAGGAATACCCTAGCCTATCATGACTAGGAGGTTTTCTCGGACATAGTTTTCTACCTTTTCGGATCTGAGGAACTATTTACGAAAAGGGACCATTGGAGTTTACTTTTCAGCTGTCTTTTCAAACTCTCTAAACATGAAAAGACGTCGAGTTCTTCCTTTGCCAGACTCGTTAAACCCTGATGACATCGGGTTCAATCATAATGATGCTCGAGTCTCTCCTTCCTAGGGCTCGTTAAACGTACTAGGATGGAATTATATCACAAACATATGCTATCCCCTTCAAGCTTGTTATCAAAAATAATTGGGGTACTCGCCACAAATGGCGAGGAAAAAATGGAACCAGCATCATTGTCGTGTCGGCAGTATGTCGCTCTTGAACATGGCACTTGTCTGCATTCGTGTCGGGTTGGGGACATCTCATCTCGTTTTCACTTGCCTCCGTGGGTTTGGGTGATCCTTTTGACCTCTCATCTTCTCTTTTCCTCGTTGCCATGACCTTTGATCCGTTGATGTCAAATGCTGCCAAACTCACTGTCGTGCCATTTATATGTTCAAGAGAAGTTGACCTCTGAAAATATCAACCTCCCTCTGATTCTCATCTGATCCTAATTCACAAAAACATTATGTTCCTCTGTCTCATGTCGATGATGTGGGAAACATTATGGCCCACCTTCGATCAAGGTCACTTCCTGTCGACTTCAGCTCATTATCCAGGAAGCTGATCTAGAGACTCCCTTCTGGTGCCTTGGAGCCTACATGCCTCAATGGCAGGTTCTTCGCATTCGACGCGAGGTTTTCATCATTGGCCTCTGATCGAGTGATTCTACGGGTGTTCGACGCCAGCTCATTGATTCACATGCCGTAGATTGTACCTGTAGTACCTTGAGGGCCATCGTCATTATTGGTGGTACCTCTCGCGTCTGTTAACAGCTTTCATCATTGGCTGGTAATCAGACGATGTTCTCGCATGTTCGACTTCAGCTCATTTATTCACATGCTTGGACTTGTACTGTGTTCGGGTCGAGATGGAGCGCAAGACCCTGGATTGTGTCTGTTGTAATCCAGGCTGCGATTTTGTGGATTATTATGATTGGTTACATGACTCACTTACTGGATGGCTGCGACCATACCTGAGTCTATTTATCGATCCTCACTGGATGGCTGCGTCCATGCCTTGGATCTGGATTATTGTATACTCTATTATGGATGGTTGTGCCCATACCGCATATATATCATGTATCTGAGATATCAGTTGTATTTCCCCACGCAATTTTTCTGACGCCGGAGTTTTCAGTTGGTCACGTTCTCGTAAAGAATTTCACCCCTCTATCTCTCTCTCGGGCCTCATGCTTTAGGGGGCATCTGTTACACAGCAATTTGTCACCGTCCCTGCAATTCCCCATCCCGCACATTGGAGGGCTCATTCCGTGACCTGTGAGCAGTGACATGGCTTGAAATCACTTTCATGACATCCCTCTGAACAAGAGCTTTCATTGCCCTGAAGACATCTCCGTGTGAAAAACCCTAAAAATGACCCTTTTTGCATTAGCGCAGGCATACAGTTCAGTACCCGCGCCAATGGGGAAAATCCTTCAAAGAGGTCACGCCAATTGGTGCTCTGTCCCAGAGTCACACTCGCGCCAGCCAATTTAAGGAGTGTTTTTTAAAAATAAATGGCGAAAGTTTCGTCTTAACCAATTCATGAACTAGTATCTATCTTGAGTTGGGAGGTTTGGCTACGGATTTCCATGTAGAGGAAGTGGTTTGCCACCTCTCATGGAAAATTCCTTGAGGATAGGGCCAATCCCATGATTATAGGGATCCCAACTCCCCTTCCTCCATCTATAAAAGCTTGCCCATCTCCATTGCAAGCTAGTCTTCAAGTTCCCAAATTCCCAAGAGCCTTATGCTACAAGAGCCTCCATAATTCCCTTAAGGCCAAATCCAAGCAAGGAGACTATTGTCAAGATCCGAAGAGAGGGGTTTGTCCCATCCTTGACAGGCTTTTCGAGACGTGTTCTGCTGGTGACCCGCCGAAGGAGAATTCAGCGTCAGAACTATGGTTGTATTCTTCCTTTGATTGATTAATAATAAGCGACTATTGGTTATGGTTCCACTCTTGTTGTTGTTTATGATGATGAGTTATGTCCTTTCTGACTGACATATAGTTGCATCTACTGGATTTTACGCTTGCGTTTGTTTTGTTTCTCGCATGTGCAGGTGTCCTATCACGGAGATCGTGGGGATTGTGATCTGCCAGAGCTAAGGAATGGGAGCGCCACGTCTTCTACAAGCAATAACGTTGGATTCCGGGTAAGCCTTCATCGCTAGTCGGTTTATTTGCAATTAGGGAACTTGCACTATAGCGTGAACGATTGCTAGACCCGGTCCGGGCTAGTAGGGATCGCCCGTCCGCAGGGGATTTACCTCCACAATACTGCAACAACCAACTTGGTTTGATGCAATGGTGGAGTATGACTCCATTGTCGACAGTCAATGCATGGGAGATAGTCCCAAGATCGGTCGACAACCGCGGGTTGGATCGAGATGGATCTACAAGGTGCTAAGTCATTGGCGGGGAGTGTGGAGAAATAAAAAGGCCGATTTTGTGGCTTGGGGGTTTCTGCCAAATCAAGGATAGATTATGATGAGAATTTTTCACCGTTGCAAGTTACTCTTCCATAAGATCCATCCTTTCGCACTCGAGCGCGTATGGCCGGCGCATTCATCGTATGGATGTGAAAAATTTGTTTCTCAATGGGATCATTGAGGAAGAGGTGTACATAGAGGAGCTTGAAGGTTTTGAAATCTTCATCAAAGTGAGTCGCATGTGTGCCGACACAATAGAGCACCGTATGGGTTGAAGCACCCCATGCTTGGTACACTCAACAGACAACTATTTCACCAAAAGTGAAGCAGATGTAAACCCCACTGCATTGTGGTTGAGGGTAAGATCTTGATCATTTTTATTTATGTTTATGATATAATTTTGACCGGTGATCGTAAACTCGATACACTCATGCAAGGAGGATCTTGCAAGGGAGTTCAAATGAAGGACATGAATTCCCATTATTTCGATTGGAAATATGGCAAAGTGATGGTGAAATTTTTGTGTCTCAAGGAAAGTATTCAAAGGAGATACCGGGTAAGTTTCACATGGAGAGCCGTAAGCCCATGGATACTCCTCTTCCAGAAATTGAGGAAGTGAGGATGCTACTGGAGAGGTAGTGATACTACCGTTCATAGGTAGTTAGTTGGTTCACCGATGTATCTAGTGAACACTAAGGATCGACATTTTTATACACATTTAAACAAATCGAGTCAAGCTATGGTTAAGCCACCAAGCTCTTTGGAAGGCGTGGAAGCATGTCTTGAGATACTTGAGGGGCACATCGTAGTATGGTCTATGGTAAAAACATATAGAGGGAGTGAAGCTTCAAGGCTTCACTTGATGCGCATTGTGGAAATCCATCAAGCATAAAGAGCACATCAAAGAGGGATCTTTATGTTGAGATTGCAACAAGATGATGAGCTTAGTGGAAAGAAGTCGCCTTCGTAAGTGGGTTCACAGGCTATTTTTTGGCGCAAAGTCTATTTTTAGACATATGGATCATGTTCTATGAGTTGCAGGATGCTATTTGTGGATGGTTGGTCAAGTCGGAAAATAGATGGACTTCTATTTTTAGACATATTGGGCGGAATCTATTTTTAGACGGCCTAAAAATAGATATGTCGAATATTATTAGCCTAATAATATTTGGACTATAAACATTATCTTATTCTCTTTGAGCACTTCGCTTAAGTGCATGTATGGCACAAGAGCCTGACATGTATGAATTACGCTATTCCCGAGGGTTAAGTGGAGCTACTGCATGGATACTTCAGCTTAGAACTCATGTGAGAGAGTTTCAGGAGTTGATTATGTTAATGGAGTTATGTTTAGTTTAACTAATCTAAACATAGTTGAGCTAGTCTTAGTCTAACCGATTGACACACTAGTGAAGAGTGGTGTGAATTAATTATTAATTAATCGACTAATTATAAAACTCAGCTAATCAACTAAAGAATACACTCGCTTAACTTCAAGCAGCATGATGTCATAGACTAGGTAAGAGATAGTGAGACAGGACTATTAGTTGTGACTATAATTTCGTTGCATGATTTGCAGTAATTTGTGATTGAAGCCAATGAGACTAGCAAGAGAAGCCGTGGTTCGGTTATTTATGAGCCATTCTACAACACGATTACGCAATAGAGGCAAAGACTAAAAGGATTACATGTGTTTTGCTAGATCTAGCTGGATTAGTGTAGCAATTGAGATTATACCGAGAGCTTGTGAGGAGCTTTGTATGATGATTGTTACATGATATCTATGACATAATATACAGATAGTTGGGGTTTTCAGGCTTTAAGTTTTCCCATGAAATACCGTGTTCATATGTGGTGATTGTTTATGGTTTTTAATGGAAGTAAAGATGTACTGATTTTATTTCCGCATGTAATGATAAAATGGTAGAAGAGATTCCGTATTTTGCATGAAGCTAAAATAGTGTGTGACTGTGGAGAATCTCGAAGAATAATATATCAATTATTCAAATTTCTAATAATTTTTAGCATAGACCCATATCAGTTTTCTTCCGGTACAATAGGAAACAACGATCTCAGTGGCACTTAGGTTCAATGGAAGAGGGAATCACATGGCAAGCAAGTCAAGCCGCATGTGAGGCTATCCTGGATGAGAAATATGTTGGTTGGTTTGTTTGGTTCTCGCATGGATCCGACAATGTATTTATTGTGATAATCGTAGTTGAATTAAACTCTCGTATTAATCCCGTGTTTCATGATAGGTCCAAGAATATAGATATCCGATACCATCGTTTGAGAGATTGTGTGCAAAGAAGGATAATGTTGCTTTAGTACATTCCTACGAAGATCGTGATGTAGATATTCTGACGAAGGCGCTCACCAAGAGAAAATTCTAATACCATAGAGACAATACTCTGGGGTGAAGGGATAATCCACTTTCTCGTTGGAGAGGAAGTGCTGATATTCAACAAGAAAATTTTATGCACCCACGCCTAGATGTATTAAGAACCTACACTAAGGTGGGGCCCATCAAGCTATTTTTGGTTGCATGCATATTTTGCTATCCCTTAATTAATGATGGACAATACTCCGTAATCTATTCTCAATGATAACTTTAAATAGTTAACTAAGAGTGATAAAACTCGCTATAGCTATGTGTATTTCGAGTTAGAGGTAGTTGGTGAGGCATGCAAAAGTAATTCTAGTTGTAACTGTAGTTCGAAGCGTAGGGGCATGCATTAGTTAATGCAAGTTGTAATCAATTTAACTCTGCTTAAGTGAGTTAAAATCATTTGTGCTAGTTGTAATTTAAGATACACTAGTGATAGGTCAAGTGAATTAAATATTAATTAATTCACAATAAGTGATCTCACATGCAACCGAGGGTTTACTACTATTAGCCGCATGCATGCTCTGATTCAAAGTGGAGACCCAATTGAGTTCTAGGTGAAAGGGAAGTTGACTATCGCATTGTAGGATTACCGGGTTGCACACATGCAACCAAACACCTATTTGGGTGCCCATGATACTTGTGCGAGTCAAGGAAGGTAAGAATTCCTATCTTTTAGGCATTTCATTCATCGTGGTTTGCGCAAGTAAGTACGGGTCGTCTAGAGGTTGAGAATTGGCCATGTGTTGGTCGCTTGTTCATTCATGATAGTGTGAGACAATTAGCTGAGCATCGGAGGGCTCTTGTGAGAAGATTGTTGTATGTAATTGTTTCATGATCCATGCTAAATATATAACAGAAGATAGTGGGGTTTTTTAGCTGTAAGCTTTTCCCTGTGTGAAAATTATTTCGTGTTGTATGTGATTTGATTCTTCTTTAGTTCATGTGATTAGCGTATCGTGTTTTTAATTCCACAAAATATTTGTAGAAGCAGATCCGGTGATTTAACTTTTTGTACATTGTTAGATTGGGTGAATCCAAGATATATACATGTATGTTGTATAATTTTTAACATCTTCGAATCAATCTATCTTGTACCACTTTAGGATTGAAGTTCAACTCAAAATGGCATAACAGGGAAAGACCATGTCGTAGTGATCTATTTAATGTCCCCAAGAATAGTACATTTTATTCCATTAAAAATTCGGCAAGATTGTGAATGACTTCTAGTAGATGGTCAACTTGATAGGATCTCTCCTAAAAGAGATTATAAGTGAGAGAATATTCGTCCTCCAATTATACATCCACCAATTACATCCCCTTCTTCCTTTATATGAAAAATAATAGAAGTATAATAACTAACATCTCTTGCACCTTCAATAATATCTCAATACCAAGGCTAATAACATTGTAAGTATAAAATGATGTCGTGGAGAAATACAAGTGCAATCTAGATTTCAGTTTTTTTATGACAAGGTAGTTCCGAAAGATAATTTAGAAACTAGTTGGGCGTTGTCTTTGAGTGAATCCAAGATTAGAAACAATCCTCGATGCAAGGAATGTGAATTCAAAGAAAATTATGTGTGATACTTCTGCTTTTCTCAAGGATGTATTCTATTTCATTATATATATATATATATATATATATATATATATATATATATATATATATATGGAATTATTTTCAAAGTTGGGTGTATTGTTCGTAGCTTTCAAAATTACAAGTCATCCATGAATATAAATTTAAATTTGGCTCTAGAAAGACGTGTCTTTTTGAAAATAAGTTTTTTATTATTGGTACATGTCACGTTCAAACATAGGCTCATCTTTTTGAACTATGGTAAATAACTCTACCCATGGAGCATCAAAAGATCATTCATATTTGTTTAATATATATCTTTACTCTTAAGTAATTTCAGCAGGTAACAAATGTAGGTTAGCTTCTCAGAAGTATTTGTGTTATTTTTTTTTCCTAGCACATGTGTAATTCCAAATATCGATCAAGGAAGAAATGTAGAGCTCGATTTTCATTCGTTCTCATGGAAAACATATGAGCCTTCTAAGCATATATTTTATGATTTGTAATGCAATGTTATACTCGTGCAATCAAGTGTGTGAAAGGTAGAAGGAGTGATTAGTGTAGAATGCGAAAACATGCCAAAAATATGATGAACTACATGAATGATAGTCTATGTATGGTTTCGTAATGCAATCGTTTGTACAATCCAACTAAGAGAAAATACCTGGGTATGTGAAACACATGCATGTTGATATTAAATTATGAATTGTATAATTGGTTGGTTTGGTCCATGAATGTAGCTCTCCGCAAGAAGTCAAAAAATTGAATTGTGCGATGGCTAAAAATGTAGCAAGAGTAAAACGATGAATTTATACTGATGTGTTGGTTTGATCTAGTGTGGTGCAATGAGAGCACAAAGAGATTAAATGTGTGTATTGTTCTTATGGTGTCAAATAGACTCACATTTGAATGATGCTCATGAAATTGTGCAAGGAGGATTCAATTTATACAATAGACTTGTTTGCAGTAGCGAGAAAATATGTTGGTCTACAAATAATGGATAAATATGCAACAATAGACATAAAATATGTGTTTTTATTTCAACATATGATGTAGAGTGATGATGAAGCACTCGATGTGGAAATTATTGTAATTAGTGGTTTGAGGCTTTGGTGCAATGACATATGACTCTGTTGTGATGGTAGTCTTTGGACCTCAGGATCGATGTGGGATATGGCTTCGGTCTTAATCAGAGTAATGGTCTTCATGTGAAATGATGGAGAGTGATCATATCAATGTGGCTAAGCCCCATTGAAGTGAATCCATAGTTGATTTAAGTCTTTTCCTACATTGTTTCAAAGAAAAACCCCCAAGGAGTATTGTGAATTACATTTAGTAAAACAAATTGTGATAATTATTGAGTTTTTTCAATGATGCTAGTAATTCAACCACTCGTCCCCTAGTATGGGGAGCCCAAGAGTTTTTTGTTTTATTTTTATTGTATAGAGTGGTCAGTGGTGTGAGATCAAGAGTTTGTCACCTTCTTTTCTAGTTGTTTTCTTTGTAAACTAGGGGTTGTAGCCCCTCTCTAGTAGTGGCTAGTAAATATCTTGTGGTTGTAGCCCTTCTTGTTATAGCTATTTCAGTAAAACCGTAAGTTGTGTCTTCCCTTGTAATATAAATTATTCATATAATTATCACTTCGTTTCTTGATGTGATATTAGTGAGTTAATTCTCTCATGATCTTTAATTATTGAAATTTCTATGAAATAGATGATTCACCCCTCCCTCACAAGTATTACAACAATATTTACTATGAAGGTTAATTTACTTAGATATATGATTATTTAATAATTGTTTTTATGCTTAAATATATGAAATAGAGAATAGAAAAATATAGTACACCATACACAAATAAACACAATATTTACACTGTGTAAAATCATATGGGAGAAAACACAACTTGAAAGTGAAACCGCTCCTCTCTTTATCTAGCATGGAAATACAGAATATACAAATGCCAGCAGGTACTCTCTATGGAGTTACTCTGATACTTGTGGTTTGTAAGTATATCGTAGTCTTATCCACCCTATGTTTAACTCTCAGTAAGGTCCTGACTTAGATGCTTTTTGCGAATGTGCAGTAGATATTTGATGTCCCAACCGCCCCATCTGTTTTGGAAGGGTGCTAGGTGCCCATTTGGTCCTTGCAAAAGTGTGACCCTCCTCCTTTGCCCCATTCCAAAGAAACCTCCTCGATAAATTTTTTGAATCCCATTACGTATACCTTTGGATCCAAATGAGGGACTTCCAATCAAACTAGGGATGGCCTCCAAAAACATACTTGATGACAGAACATGTCTCTCCTAGCCCATGAGAGCCATCGATGGGAACCATACATTCAACCTTTTTTCAATCTTGTAATCAACTAGGTCTATACCGTAGGTTTTGTAGTTGACAAGTTTAAGATGGAAAACCCAAGTATTTTCAGAATCCGCTTCAAATCTAGTAAGGTTGAAAGGGGAACATCTACATCGTGGTATAGAATAATTCACATAGAGAGAATCCATGGCATGTGATAGTAGATTTGATGTTATTGGCAGTAGAAATTCCAAATGTCGCTTTTGCAAAGAAGGAGAAGAATAGTATTCACCACTCTGTGGAGTCACCAATGGACCCATTTAGAAAGGATGATATCATCGATAAATAACGTATGAGTAAGAGTACAATTATAATTGATCTCGATGCCCTCAATCTGCCTCTATCCCTTTCTTCAATAAGTGCATCGTCGCAGTCCTTCCATGCACTAGTGAGGAAAAGTATCGTGAGAATTAGCGAACTTCCTGTCGAAGGCCCCTTTCCGCATGAAAAAAACAAATGGGCAAGCACCATTTAAGAGGACACAGTATGAGACAAAGGTGATGCAACACATGATCCAATTAATCACTTGATTAGGGAAGCCGAGGTGTGTGAGGAGCATGCGAATATAGAGAAAATAGCTTGATCGAAAGCATCTCAAGATCAATATTAAGAATAATTCCTTTTATCTTATTGGTGTGCATGTGAGTGGAGGGCTTCGCATGCAACTAAAATGGCTTCATGAATCTTTCTATTCTCTAGGAATGAAAAACCTGCTCAGTGGGATATGAAATTTGCATAGAATAGGTTTGAGCCTCATTGGCAATAATTTTAGCCATGATTTTATAAATTCTGGCCCACACAGAGATGGGGGCTAAGTCCTTGAAAGATGAGGGGTGATTAGTCTTGAAGTTATAATGGGAAATGAAGGTAGATTTGCATAGGTATCAAAGATATGCCCGTATTTCTTAGTCTCCTCCCACCACCTCCGGTAAGATTGTGTCCCAAATCAGTATCAAAAAAGGCTAAGTAAAATTCAACTCCA
This sequence comes from Pinus albicaulis, assembly GCA_034641835.2. Classification (NCBI taxonomy): domain Eukaryota; kingdom Viridiplantae; phylum Streptophyta; class Pinopsida; order Pinales; family Pinaceae; genus Pinus; species Pinus albicaulis. The sequence goes on from JAXQQM020062691.1 coordinate 26,620, forward strand.
CCATCCGTCAGTCCAGTGAATCTTGTCCTTCTTGAGCCATTTGAGGACAATCCCCGGGCTCATCCAATGTAACTCAGTTCAAATAGCTCCACACGTAGTGTCTCGATCTGCACAAATATGGGGAAGAGTGAGGCTACTTCGATGATCTCATCGCCAGTGTGGAGTGCTAAGGGGCCTTATAGAGGTTCCTAAAATGAGTGATACACTTCTATCAATGTTGTTCAAATGTGGAAGCTATGGTACCATCATTGCCATTCTCTAGTCTCTCATAGTGATGTTACATGGCCTTCCTTCCTCTCGGGAAAATTGTTGGAAGAATTTGAGAGTTTTCAACCCCCACTTTGTTCGATATGGCACAAATTTTTAACCTCCAAGATTCATTTATGTCCCGCAGATTTTTAGTCTATCTCTTCCAGCCTTGATGAGATGATATTTTTCCTCGAATCTGATATATATCCCCGATGTTTAGCAGTCCCCAAGTGGCTTTGATATTCCTTTTTCAATATTGGAGAGTTATAGGTCACGTTGTATCTTTTTATTCTTTTTGCCTAGGGAAATGGTCACAAGTATTTTAATGAGTTAGAGTTTATGTGCAAATCAGGGGAGGAGGCCGCAGTGTCTATTGGTGAGCTATGTATGTCTCCAAGTATTTTTGACCATGTCAATATATACCTTGTCTCCCGTAGCCACACCAAGAAAAACTTGAATGGAGAAGTCGGCCTGGTAAAAGCACTGGAGCAACAAGGTAGATGGGGAGTGATTAGGATATGCGCCCCGATCTCACCCATTGTCCGTAGGATCCCGTGTTGAATGAGATCCTCCTTGATGATGAATCACATATTCCGGTGACCATGGCATTACCACCACGATTGTGCCAGTGTTTGGTGGGGAAGCTATACGGATTCCACCAACTAACGAAGAGCAAGTTGGCAGTTTTAAAAATCGAAGAGTGGATCCATTTTTGCATTGGATGTTATAGCATCATTTCTCACCTTCATATGATTCATGATTGCTTTTATGGCTTTGGGCACCCATTCCGCGTACTTGGGACAAATTCACTTAAAAACAAGTAAAACTCTGTTATCACACTATGCCCGTACTTTTTCTCGCGTGTATACGCGAGTCCAAATTCGCACTTTTTCTCCGCGTATGCCATTAAAATTATGAAAAATATATGTACCCCTATTTTCGGGTCGTTGATGGTTACTCGTGTAGTTCAACCACCTGAAGACACAATCGTTTCAACGAGAATTATTTTAGGAGACAAACTTCTGCAAGTACCCAAGGAGAGTAGAACTTTATTAATATTACACCCAGTGACATCTGTCCGATTCCCCGTGCCTCTCGAGACTTTCCTCAGCTTCAATAGAAACCCTTGTTTCCTTGAGATGCTCATCTCCCTATATGTCATCTCGTGGCGTCACTTGGAAGGAGTCTGGCCGAGGCAAGGGCGGGGACGGATCCGACGATGGTCTCCGTCGAAGATCGGGAAGGATTCAGTGATCTCTCCACTTGTTACTTTTGTACATGTTATTATAATACAGAAGTACCATCTTGTTCCCGAAATATACGTGTTAGTGTCTCACATATATGAGAAAATTGTTATTAAGCATTCATTATGACGGATCCTGATTTTTTTTATATGAATTTACCAACATTTATGATATATGTCAGACAACCATTTTTCGTGCTTGTTTTTCTTGTATTTCGGTGTTAACAAGGAAGGACGGTTGGGCCGGGCGTTTGACCCCCCGCGGATCCGTTTCCAACCGTAGGACCTACTTTCGGTAACTTCCTTCATCTACTCTATTTAGTTTTTCTCGAACATGCATGGTTGTGTGAGTCCTTCTAAGTAGCATGCCCTCGCTCTCGTGGAGGTTGTAACCCAACGAACCTCTAGTGACATTCCCGGCACGAATCGGCGACTCCGCCGGGGATCACATTCTTGTGATTCTCCGTTGGGTGGTTTCACCGTTTCTTGATAGGTTTCCTACGCTTTTGTCTTCATTTGGTACCAGTTTTTACTTTTTCTTCGCCGATTCGAAGTCCCGGTTTCTTATCCGTGCTTGTCCTTTTGTTTTTTCATTATTTACCTTTGTATACGTCGTTTTTTTCTGCACACACGCGTATACACGCAAGTTTGTCTAAAGGGACCCGCGTATACGCGAGTTTCCTTTAGCATGCTCACACATATGCACGCTTGTTGCTAAACCGTGAAGTAGCATATACCTAGGCAGATTTTTGAATTTTTGGTTTCTAGACTTTTTGGTCCTTTTTGGCCGTGAGACCTGGTTTCTACAGTGTCTTTGTACTCTCTCGGATTGTGAAGGAAGTGGTTTCTTTTTGTCTTTTTTCTCTCTTCGTTTGATTGAAAAACTAGTCTTTTTGGCAAAGTGTTGTTTCCGGCATCGGTGCACTTCGGTTTGAGTACCAAGATTTGCTTTCGAGCATTCGTCGGTTTCCGCTTTATCAGAATAGAGAGTTTCCTCGCTCGTTTACTCGCTCCTATCTTTGTGTTGTACTGACACAATTTTTGCTCTTTTCTTGAGTTCCATAGGTTAGGTCTTGTTGCAATTTTTGAAGAGTTTTTCTTGCTTCTTCTGGGGTTTTTGTTTGCAACGAGTTTGGCACTATTTTTTTTAGGCCGAGTGGTCGTAGTTCTCTTTGTCTTTGCTCTTATTGATCTTCGCTTACGAGTTAGCCTTATAAGATTTGGAGCATTGTTGAAGTTTGTGCTTGAAATTCAGCCTTGTTTGGTTTGGATTTGATAGTTTTGCTTGGTCTTTTCGAGCTCTTTCTTTATAAAACTAAAAGCTCAAAAAACATTTGCTTTGCTTTTTGTTTTTGCATTTCAAAGGCTTGAAAAACATTTTCACTTGTTATTTGCTTTTGTTGTTGCATTTTCATTTTCGTTTGCTATAACTTTTGAAGCTTTTGTGAGGTTTTTGCTTTTAGTTTTTTGGCTTGATTTTGAGGAGGAGTTGTCATTGATTTCTTCTTCTTTGTTTTTAAGTGTTTTTGGTGTCCTCATTTTAAGAGTTCTTGATTTCGAGAACTAGCTGGCAACCAAAGAAGAGTTAAAACTCAAGGACTTTTTTGGGAAATTTCACTTCCGCTTTAGGAGATTTTGTACCTTAGGATTTGCATGCTGGTGATTTGCATTAGGTGCATTTCAAACATTTAGTCGCTCTATAGTTTTTGTGAGTGTGAGTTCGCTATTTGAAAAGAAAAAATACAATTTTTAGTCTCGTAGAACTCGTATAGAGATTGCTTTTCATCGAAAGACAATAAATCGTATTTGCATGTAGTTAGGTTTTTATTAATTTCTTTAAGTGCCAAAACAACTACAAGTTTCATCTTCGCATCCTTGTGACTTAACATAAATGCCTCATTAAAAATAAGCGCTATTTAATCAAAAATCAACTAGCAAGTTTTCTAAGTGTCATACACCGACTAGCTAGGTTGTAGGGCCTTGGAATAGGTGAGTGGAGAGTTAATCCTCCAAGGCCGCTCAAACAAAACATAGAAGTTGATTAATTGAGTTTAAATCCAACTCCGTTAGTGGATCGTGAAAGCTCTCCTCCGTAGAGTCAAGCGCGAGGGAAGAAGGCCGAGAAGAGGGATACCCTCTCCGATTAGCTGAATCTAACCTCAAGACCGTTCCGCCCGCTTTCCGATACGGATTGGTGCCCATAGTTTCCACTCCTAGGTTCCACACACAGTGACCGGCGGTAAATACCCGTGTACCGAGGCGTACGTCGCATCACTTCTCTCTCGCACTCGGGGTGCCCTTGCGAAGCTTGGGTGCTTCGAGCGCAAAGGCTATCAGCAGGGGAGGTCAGCGGTGAATCGTTTCCGATACCTTCGCTAGTTGTTCTGGGCCCTAATCATCCCGGCATCGTCGGGAGGTCCTATATTTCTCTTTTTCCTCGTATTTTTGGTGTCCCGTCCTCATCACCCGAGCGTAAATACTGAGGCCGTTTTTGTTTGACCGTATCTCGTGATTTTTATTTTATGTGAGTGCGCCTTTGCTCCTAGCTTGCCTAGCTTTTCACTTCTTGAGTCTAATTTAAAATCTATAAAAAAGTGGCTGATCAAGCGCCCGTCGATCGAGGAGAATCCGGGGTTATCTCCCGAGAGTCCGCAGCCTCTTCGAGAAGGCGTAGGAGTGATTTAAAGGTGGTTACCACCCCGTGGCATCCGATGCGTTGGAGAGAGATCCTCCACAGAGATCTCAAGGTTTCCATAGCCGATTCTGGTGTCGGTCCCGAGAGGAGCGTTCCGCCACCTCGCGAGTTTTGTTTCTCAGAAGAAGATTTTCAAATCGAAGACGTACTCCGAGCCTCCCGTGACAGTCCATCTCCTCTTCCTCTGATTATCCGTTCGTGGTTCAATACATCAGACCCGAGTCGGAGAGACCGGAAGATATTCTCAGATCATTCTTATCTTTCGATGGCCACCGACCGGGAACGTGTAGCCTTCCGCCGTGAGTGTCAGCAGAGCTCGTACCTCGCTTCGTTTGGAAGGGCACTATTGATTCATCGTTGATCGTTTCCTAGTGCCGCCGTGTTTGGCTCGTTTCACCCGTGCACATGCGTTTCTATTCGGGTCCTTCCGTTCGTGGATGCCTCTAGTGGGAATCCATCTTTTTCCTTTTTCCGCCGTTCGACTCGGGATCTACGCCTATGCTCCAATATGGCTAGTGGATCGCCTTCGTTTCAAGGGTTCCCCTTGGAACCGGACACATTCCTAGTTCGAATCCTTTCTTTAGGGTCCTTTTCGTTACATCCCGTACCCGTAGTTTCAACCCTTGTCCTGGGGGGCAAAGTTCGACTACTTTACAAGGATGGAACCCCGTATTCACCATGCGTCAAAGGTGGAATCGCCTTTATGCAGGTCATCAAGGGAATGCTTCTTTCCCTTCATCGAGTGCTTACCGACCTTTTTCTCCGTTCCATCGCCCGGAACCCCTATCACGGGGCTTTCCTCTTCATTTAATACTCGGGCTGGGAACCGTCCGGGGCTTTGGTAACTCCCGCGTGGGGAGGAGGTTCTTCTCCTTTTTCTACGAGTCTCAACCTCGGTGCCTCATCAAATCTGTGCTATTCTTTTCGTAATGTTGAAATCCATCCCATCAAGGATGGAATCCTCGTGCTCCACCTCCGTTTACCTTTTCTCAAACGTTAAATCGGCGTATCCGTCGAAGTTGACTAATGATCCGATTCGTTATAGTCCGGTGGCCTTCGGTCCCGACCAAACTTCCTTCGTATATTCCAAAGTTTGAAGGTAAGAATGGAGAGGATCCGTACCTCGACCACATCACCACTTTCCACTTATGGTGTTCTTCGACCCCCCGATCGATGATTCAATTAGGTTGAGATTATTTCAACGCACCCTAACCGGAAATGCCGCCAAATGGTATATCGAGCTCACCGGGGTAGTTTTGCTACATTTGAGAACTCGGCTATCACATTTCTAAACTATTTTCGTCAGTTCGTCAGACATGAGGTCGGGACCGAACTCCCGGCTAATTTTAAGGGTGATGAGGCAAGACACATTTGATCACATTCAGAATGGAGGAGAAGGAAGAGGCTTATCAAAGCTCATATTCCAGGAGAATTCTTCGACGGTTTTTTGAAATCTCTCAGCGCGATATTTCAAAAATATGTATCCCTATCCGGGGTTTTTTCGAGGAGCAGCCATTTTTAGGGCCCGTAGCTGAACCGATCTATTCTCGCTCCTGGGTCCTTTATAAATATTTTCCCAATGCTCCTCGCTCCAAATTAGATTTGTCGAAAACTAAACTCGGGTCCGCATGGTGATGGGCTTGTCGGATCGGTCAATAGTGGTGTGCCCACCCGTTTCCTCAACCGTGCCAGCTTGTCTTACACCGCTCCTTTCCGTCGTTCGTGCTCGCCGATTCATCACCTTCCCGCCTTTGTCCATAAATGCTGTCCAAGCTTCCGATCCCAAAGGAAATCAACAATCCGATGGGAAGAAGAAGGGGACAATAACAAGAAGAAGGGCAAGAACTAGAAGGGCAATGCAAATAAAACCAACGAGAGTGTGGCAGAGGGTCAAAAGGAGAAAGAAAGTGAAGTTTCCATGCAAGCTCAGACCGGAGACCATCTCACGCACCTTGCCCTAAAATTCGTGATGCCTTCGCTGGCTAGTTAGCCCAAGCAGGTTCTCTAGTTCCGTGTCGTGTTAACAAACCTTTTCCCCAAGGGCGTAATTAGTTGTCACGCGAACCAAAACTCGGGCTTCCTCCGGGGGCACCCGAGAAGGGGAAATTCCATCGAATATTTTCATGATGAGTGCTCACGCGGATACCGCGACGAGATCCCGTGATTATGGCGGAGAAGAGTCTTTCAAAGCTAAGGAAGTTCCCCGATGCTACCGAGCCGCTTCACATTACGAAGCCCGCTCGTTGAGTCTATGCCTCGGATGCCAAAAGCATCTTCTAAGCGATCAACGATTAATCCACGCGTGGGCCGCCCAATCAGCCCGATTGCAGAAGATCTCGGCGCAAAGTCCTCGTGCCAGGCCGCCTTTAGAGGTACTCCAGCCTTGTTCAGCTTAGCGCAAAGGCTTTTCTCATCGCCATTGGGGCTATCGATCCAAAAAATCCCCTTTTCGATTACTTTTGATATGACTAATTTTAAGAAGAGACTTCCTCATCACATGGCTTTTCATATTAAATCGTCATATCGAAGTGCAATATCTTCGAACGGTTGTTGATGAGGGGAAAGCTTCCACGTGCGTGATGTCTCTGTGGCGTCGAAAGACACTTGGATCACCCAAAGTCGTTCCATCTAGCACTCTTACCGCGTTCGATGTCATTCCCGCGTACCCCATGGTATTGTCCTGCCTTTGCCCATTCGTGTTGGGGGCAAAACCGTCAATATAGAGGTTGAGGTAGTGGATGGCCTTTGGACTACAACCTTCGTTCGGGAGGAATTGGATTTATGAGATGGATGCCACTGCATCCTCATTATTTCAAATTGTATGTTTCCACGAAGGGGAGGATCGTTACAAAGGATCAACCGGACTCGTCCTCGATAGACCCGAATGCGTCTTCTCGACTCATCCGTTCCAAAGTTGGATAATACTACAGCTCGTTGAGAATTTAGGAGTTGGAAATGTATTCTTCCTTGATGGGTACTTTCGATCTTCCTCTCCCATGGCATATTAACGTTATTTCATCCTCCAAGGTTCTTCAAGAGAGTTCTTTCAGAACTCATTATTTTTCGGACCCTTGGACCTTACCTTTTCCCCATCGCCACATTAGCGCGAAGGTCAAGTGGGTGGAATGGCATTTCCGATTGGCACGAGATTGCATATCGCTCTATTGTTGACATCGTAATCCATCCCAGCCTTCTTTCACCGGAAGAGTTAGATGGTGATGTGGCTCCGGCTTGGATGCTTAGTTCTTCTTCTCGCCAGATTGTCTTGATACCACTCTTCCATCCGAAGAGGTCATCCCGGAAGCCATGATTGGTATAGATAGACCGTGGGATGATTTGCATCATCGGTCTTACTTCCTACGGACTGAGCGAAGTTGAAAACAAGTTTTCCAAGTCTCGCCTCTCGGTCTTGTTCACCTACCTTGAACCCTTTGGCACACAGGTTTATGCCGAAGGGAACATGGCTGTGGATCTTCCTACTATCCCGTGAACATTTCCTGTGGATCCCAATATTATCGAGAATGTCTTCATTGAGCCGAATGTTCCCTTGAAGAAGTTCAAATTTACACCGAGTTTCCTTTCAAAGAGTATAGGGATGTATTCGCTGGTCTTGAGGAGGAAATGCCTAGCATAGACTCATCTATTATTCAAAGAGATCACACGTATGAAAACGCTGGGTTTACTACTTCGTCCGGGTCAATCCTAGGAAGGCACAGCAGCCTATCAAAGTCAAGCGAGAAGCCGCTAAGGCGGGATTCATTTTCCATGTTCCTCTCGACCGAATGGGTTTCAAACCCTCGTTCCCGCAGATAAAAAGCAAGGAACGATTTGAGTGTGCATCGATTTCGCAGACCTAAATAAAGCGTGTCCCAAAGACAATTACCCCACACCATTTATCGATCGACTACCGACGAGTGTGCCTAAGAACGAGATTTTCCTTCATGGACTCGTTTCTCCGAATACAATCAAATTACTATCCGCCATTCCCGAAGATCAACATAAGACCGCATTTATTTTGTCCCTCGGGGTACGTTTGCATACAAGAAGATGCCTTTGGTCTTAAAAATTCTCGGGGCTACCTTTCACGGCCATGCTCATACGCCTTCCACGACATCAAAAAGATTATCGAGGCATACTCAGATGATTTATCGCTCATTCTCGAAAGAGGACGGATCATCCTGTCACCTCCGTATATTTGAAATAGTCGTTTTTCTATAAGATTCGATTGAATCCGAACAAGTGCGTCGTTACATCCCATTTGGGTTATCGGGATTCATTGTGGCTCAGGGAGTGATAAGGGTAGATCCCTTCAAGGCTGAGGCAATACTGCTGCCTCCCCCGTCTTCCATCCGTCGCTCAAAGTCTCCAAGGAAAGTCTAATTTTCTTCGAGGTTTATCGTCAATTATGCTGAAATTAAGGGATATATGAGATCATGAAGAAAGGAGTTCCTTTTCTTTTGGGACGACTACGCTCAACGCTCATTCGATGCTTTGAAAAAGGCATTGACCTCTCGCTTCTCCTTTACCGAGTCCACCGATTATAGCAGAGATTTTCTTTTTTTATCCTGCAGCAACAGTAATCTACCGTTGGTATATTCTCGTTCGTGAAGATGATGCTCTCTGCAGAATATGTTATTTACTACCTTAGTCGAGGACCGGTAGGACCTAAACTTCGATACACTCCGATAGAAAAATTAAGCCTTAGCAAGAACATGCGTCAAGTGCCGACTCCGACATTACATTATTCTTCGCAAAACTTATGTTTTTATACCGCCAATCCATTTCTGGGGTCATTCTCGTTAGGCGAGTGATTGGGGGAAAATATAATAGATGGATTGTGATTTGCCAGAATTTGATCTGAGTTCATGTCTCCGCCAAATCCAAGAAATCATTATTTATAATTGATCTCCGAGCTTCGTGGAGAAGAGATGATCCTGTGATGAGTCCTTTCCGACGAACACTTGTTTCTTATCTCTTCACAGGATCCTTGGTACGCAGATATCATCGTGTATCTCTCAGATCGCGAAGTTTCCCTCACTTTTTCGAAAGATGAGTGTCGTAAGTCAAAGGCCACTAAGCCAAAAATTATCCGATTATTGGTGATGCTTTATACCGTCGAGGGTTGATTCAATCCCGAGACGCCGCTTAACTCTCGAAGAGGCCGAGGTCAGGCGACGATTCTCACAAAGGGGAGCTTGTGGGGTCATTTATCTCGGGCTTCGTTGTCTCAAAAGATTCATAAGTATTGGATACTTTTGGCCTCATTTTCAAAGATTGTATTGAATCGGTCAAAAAGTGTCATTCGTGTCGTCTATACTCGAAAAATGCGCGCTCATCCAAATTCGCTTTTTCTAGTCAGCCATCATGAATTCAAAAATGGGGTATTGCATATTTGTAACCCACCTTCGGCAAAAGGTCACAAGTACATTATTGTAGCAGACTACTTTACTTATGGGTCGAGGCTATGCCTAATTTTGGGAACGAGTGGTGAGACCGTGTTCTTTTCCTTTTCAACCAAGTTATTGCTCAAGCTGGGTATTCCTAGAGAGATTGTCATTGATCATGGCAACATATTTTTAGAATAGTATGATGGCTGAGTTGGCTCTCAAATTGGGTTTCCTAGAGCATTCATCTCCATATTATCCTCGCCATGGGCAGGAAGCTGTGAATAAATCCTTGAAGACAATTTCAAAGGGCAATCAATAAAGCAGATCCAACCGGCATATTATGCTATATCCCGCACTTTGGGCATACAGACGTTAGTGAAATCGTGAATCGGCTTACCCGTTCCGCCTAGTGACCGGGTGAATCCGTATTTCCCATTGAATGCCAGATTCCTTCTCTCTAAATTAGCTTCGTTGAACTTTCCGACACTTCTAGTTCCAGGTATCGGCTTTTTTCATCCGGAACATCCCGATGAGCAACACGGGATGCCGCCACGATGAATGAAGCGCATAAACCGAGTTAAAGTTCGCACGATAAGGCGGTCAAGCCTAGGGTCTTTTCGAAGGTGACCTTGTTTTCGTCTATGCCCAAGAAAAAGATGCCCCGCGGTGAAATTTTAAGTCTATGGTAGCATTCTCTATATCGTTAAAAAAGTCCTTAAGAAAGGAGCATATACCTTGGTTGATTTCGAAGTGAATTCAGGTTGCCGGGAGTCTCCGAAATGGGCTCTATTTGAAGAAGTATTATGCTCAGGCTTCGGCCCGGCATGTTTCTTTTGTATATAATAGTTTTTGCTTGTACATATCTCGGTTGATTTTCGATTTTTTACGAGTTAAGATGTTTTTTGATCATGGCAGTTGTGTTGGATGTCATGACTCATTTTGGTTTCACGATGGTGCTAGTAGACACACCCGGAACTCAGCTTCCGCGACTGGTGCTTCATTATCCATTCGGTCACCATGGTATCAAGAGGGTCTCGTATTGGTTCCAAGGTCGAATAATATGAAGATAATACATCAGTAGCCGTTCATCTAACTCTCAGAGGCAATATCTTGCTGTTGATTCGTTGGTGCTTTCTGGACTCTCACTGTGGTGTCGCAATTAACAACACTTTATCTGCACGAGATCCATTTTTATTACGATCGTTTCTGAGGGTACGTTTTTGTTACAAAGGTCATTTCAATTTTTAACTTTCATTCATATTCCTCGATCCGACAATTGGTTTGCTTCACTCATTAGCTAATCACATTAGATTGGCATATTAATTATTCCATACATAAAATTTTAAATCAAAAAAATCATACATTTGATACATTTATCACATCACATCAAATATCGCCGTATATATATCATCTGAGTGTTCAAAAAACTTTTTACAAAATTTAGATCCATAATGTCGCACAAAACTTGGGCTTATGCCCCCATCATGTTCACTTCCTCAAAAAAGAATATACGCTCATCTAATACATACATCCGTCTACTCCCCGAGGTCCCCGCTCAGGTCGTGTTCCTATAGAACGTAATCGCGGTGGCAACCCTACGAATAATCTAACCCGCCCTCGGGTACTCCTACCACCCGTTCGGATGGTCAGCAGTCCTCTACGTAGCCATAGGTATTTGGCGGGCTTCACTCCTCCAAGTTCCTTCCGCGCACGGCCTCGGGAGGGTCCTATCCGAATCCACCGGCGTCTCGCTTCGCCCTCGCGACGCTCGTGGCGCGGGAGACCTCGAAAGTTGAACCGGTCCAACATCTCGACCAAGGATCATTTTAAATTGCCGAGCCATTATGAATCCAATCAAAAAACATGTTTGTTTTTCATTTTTTTCATACATATTTGAAAAAATCCAAAAAATTATATAAGTCAAATCAACCACCGACCGTGCCTTGCGTCGTGCCTCGTGGAAGAACTAGATCCGGATCTCCACGAAAGTCCATCCCCATAGGGATAGTCGTCCATCGCGATGATTTGTTCTCCCCACCAGCGGAAGAAATCATCGTCCTGATGGTCCCGGGTACTTCACTACCCCCCCAATCTCTTCATCATGTCCGCCCAACGGCAATTTTCGTCCCGCTGCCATCGATGGTAGAGATGACTCGGGGTCTAGGGGCTTCCCGTGCAAGTTCATCGGTTCCTTTCCTCCGGGAAAGTCCAAGATGAAATATATGTCTTCCACTTCAATGCGTATTGGCATCCGATCAATAATGAAGCCAACTCGATCTGGTCCCAGAATTTACGAGCATTTCTAGCAACCGCACATTGCTTTTCATATTTGGCATTTTTGAAGAATTTGAACAATCCGCAATTCCGAAGGATATTTTGCGTCGCTCGATCTTGCATGACCTCTGATCAACTGCGCTATGCTCACGTTCTCTCCATGAGATTGTCATCCCCGTCAAATTCCATCAAATCATGCATTAGCCATGCTTTTTTTTAGTTTCGACCACAGATACGTGACTTTTTCTTTTTGTACGCCGCGCATATACGAGACTTTCCCCGTTATGAACCCGTATGCGTAAGTCCGCATATTTTAGCAAGGGTTTTAAAGCTAAAATTCATTTAATTTTAAATTCCAAATGGGACAAAAATGATTTGCAAGGATGATCAAGAGCCTACCCGAAATTTCGTGCGTTTTACTCGCTTCGTTGTTTCGATTCGACGAAAGAAGTTTTTTGCTCCGGTAGCACTTTTCCAAATCAAATAAATGCAATAATGAACCAAATATGAGGTAATTTGTTTATTTATGGCTAAAAAGTTGAAAATTTTCGCAAAAATTCCTTATGCTTATTTTTTCGATCTATCTTAAGCTGCATAACCCGGATGCTTGGAAGTGCCCAGTTTGGTATGTTTTCAGGTACATTTTGACGAATTTGAGATTTTTCCTGTTTTTGATCCATGATTACCGACTCGTCACAGCAGGTATATGATCTTCACTGGCATATAGGTTAGGGAAATCACTTTCCGTTGCATCTTGCATACTAGCCTTCATACTAATCACTTGCCATAGGGTCAATCCCATCAGGTCATGACTATTACACCCATTTCACTCGCCGATTATTTAATCATGACTTGGTGGTAGAGCCTTCCTTTACATGGGCTTCCTAGTTAGTTCCTCGCTATCACTTGTTGCCCATGCTGCGTTTTATGTAGGCTCGGGAGTCCTCTTTAGTCTCGCCATGTCTTATGTGTTGAAGCTTCATTCTTCTTCTTCATCACTTATCATTTTTTCTGGCTTTTACCCTAGAGGCTCCCTGGTGTCGTTAAGTTGTATTACTGCATTGCATATTGGCTACTTGTTTATCCTGGCCTTTAGCCAGCTTCATTTGGACTCGATGTTTAAGCCAAATTTTGACCTTGACTCTCTGTACAAGTTAACCATTGCATGCACTTAGCTATCACGACTTGACACCTTTGTACCCATGGATGGAACGTTCCTCTGAGTATCACTGACCAGTTTTCGCCACCTTGCATTGAGCATAGGATTGTTCCAACCCCAGGAACTAGTGCATCTGCTTTCTTGATACTCGTTCTATCCATTGTACCATAGCATTCTTTTATTCTTTTTCAGGCTTATTATATGAAAAAGACAAAAAAATCAAATATAATAAAAAGAGCGGGAACGGGATGTATCTTCGTTATTTTGATGGCAGTACAGAGTCAGTTTGTCGCCCTTGAACAAAGCACATATACTTATATATATTTCCTTCATTTGGGATGGTTCTAGTTTGACCTAGGTTCAGCCTTTACCATGTTTCACTTGTCAGTTCTCCCCGGTTGGTTATCTCTTCCAATCATATGGAGAGTTTGTTTTGCCTCCTGCAAGACAGACTTATACAGTGTCACTTTTTACTGCCATGGTCATCACAGAGTCGTGCTTTTGTTCAAGGGAAGTCTAGCCTGAGTCGGCCATTCTGCGGTGTCTCTTGACTCATTATTTAGTCGGCCTTCCCGGTCTTGTCAGTATCATGTTCTATCACATCAGATGTTTTGGTCTTCTGCTCGTGCTGGTTTGAGAAGGTCCCCATTGACTTCTTGCCCGCGGGTTTGTCTCTTATCGACTACGACACATTGCTCTGAGAGAAAACCTAGAGCCGCACCCTAGGCCTATTTCCATCATTGATAGGTGACCTTGTGCTCAGCATTTGATCATCATCATGGGTCTTTGACTGAGTGGTTTCCCCTGTGTTCGACGTTAGCACACATTATCACACTTGGGATTCGTGCAGTACCTTGATTTCCATTTGACCCTATTGGTGGATTTCTCGCCTCTGTGTCAGCTTTCATTATTGGTTGGTTCAGAGGGTTTCTTCCATGCGCTAGCTTCATCTTGTGCATGTCGGAAACATACTTCGGTTTTGGTTCCGTCACTCTACTTCATCCGATTCCTTCCAAATCTTGGCCTGCGGGTTACACTCGCGCTGGACTGATGTGGGATGCCTTAATGCCTTCCTTCCAGCAGATCTTTTCCCATCGACTCCGACTCATTGCTCTGGGAATAAGGTCTAGAGTCTGTTTGTCAGTACCTTAGGGTTTGCAGTCATCAGTGGCAGACTCTTCGCTATCGACAGTGGGGATTCATCATTGCCTCCTGATTGGTAGATTCTTTCAAGTGTTCGACTTCAACTCATTCATTCGCACTTGTTAGATTGTACTAGGGCACCTTGACGCTCATTTTCATTATCGGTGGGTTGTCTCACGTTGGTTAACGGTATACATTATTGACCGGTAATCCAACGATTTCTCACATGGTTGACTTCAGCTCATTTATTCCCATTGTGTATAATTGTGCCATAGTGATCGGTGAAGACCTCGGGTTGCATCAGCATTTCTCGGTTCACTTTTGACAGTCCATTCAGTTTCTGCCAGTGATGTCGTTCACCCTTATATGTTGCAATGTCAGTACAGCAGCATCCTATATGTTGGCTCCCGAGTTGCGTGATTGTACCGTTTGTTCCACCTCTTATGATTTGGTACTTGGAGATTCAGTTACTTATATGATCAGACATCCAGTTTTAGCATCATTGATCAGCTTTCTATATGTGATATTTGGACATTGATTCAGACTTGTACTTCCGGGCCATGCTCAGATGATTCATTGTGTACTTTCAGTTCAGCTATACTTGTATACATTTTGGATCTATTATGTACTTTCCATATGATGTATTTTTGACTGAGCATGGGTATGCCCGCCTCAGCATGAGTTGACTCTCTGCTTTCTTTCATTGGTTTTTGGCAGGCTGAAATCTGGTGAAGTCCTCTCTTGTCCTTGCGAAGTTCTTTCTATGTGCATAATACATTTCGGCCATCATGTACCCCTTCTGACCTCATATATTAGGGGGCATCTGTTATAGCATCATTTCTCACCTTCATATGATTCATGATTGATTTTATGGCTTTGGGCACCCATTCCTACAGACTTGGACAAATTCACTTAAAAACAGTGTAAAAATCCCCATACGCGACTATGCCCAGCTTTTTCCACGTGTATACGCGAGTCTACCTGCACTTTTCCGCGTATGCCATTAAAATTATGAAAAAATATATAAAAATTCCCTATTTTCGGGCTGGGTTGATGGTTACTCAGGTAGTTCAACCACCCCAGCACGTGGCCAACTGTTTCCAGCTGTTGAAACTACTTGGAGGGAGTATAAAAACCCCTCATGTGTATGGCCTAAGGGAGAGAGAGAATTATTGATATTATACTCTGTTGGTATTCCCTATCCAAGTCTGATTCCCCGTGCCTCCTGCACTTTCCCAGTTCATTACAGGAAACCCTTGTTTCCTTGAGATGCTCATCTCCCTATATCTCATCTCGTATGCACCAGTTTGGAAGGAGTCTTAGCGAGGCAAGGGCGGGACGGATCCGGACGACGGTCTGCTCGAAGATCGTGGAAGGATTCAGGTGATCTCTCCACTCGTTACTTTTGTACATGCTATTTATAATACAGAAGTACCATGTTGTTCCTGAAATAAACGTGTTAGTGTATGCTTATATGTATGAGAATATTTGTTATTTAAGCATTCATTATGATTTATCTGATGTTTTATATGAATTTCACTAACATTTAGAGTAGATATATGCTGTACAACCAGTTCTTCGTGCTTGTTTCTTCTTGTCTTTCAGGTTAAGAAGGAAGGACGGTTGCTGGGGGTTTGGACCCCGCGGGATCTGCTTCAACCGTAAGACCTACGGGTAACTTCCTCGATCTACTCTATTTAGTTTTTCATGAACATGTATGGTTGTGTGAGTCCTTCTTAAGTAGCATGCCCCTGCTCTGTGGAGGTTGTAACCCAATGAACCTCTAGGGTGATTTTCCCAGAAACATTGGATCCCCAAGATTCCGCAAGCCCAAGTGAGAAATTCAGATCACCGGAAAAGAGGATGATATTATCAAGTCGAAGAAGAGAAGTTGTAGAAGTGGAATCCAAGAATTACTGTGCCAGTGTTGATAGGGGGCGTGCCACATTAGCTGATTCTGAATTTGATACCAAGTGCTTTTCGAGATGAAATGTAGCTGCTTCAGATATGCCTTTGAAGCCCCAACAATTGAGGAGCTTGTTGTTGTCTTCAGGTTATATCCAGAGCAAGTTCACTACGACCTCCCTTTGGCATCCAATGCGAGGAAGGACTAGGAGGGGAGGAAGGAATAGAAGGGGAGGAGGGCAGAGAGGGTGTTGATGGATGATTCTGAAGATGAAAGGGTTTCTTGAAGAAGGAGAATGTCAACAGGGACAGATTCATGAAGGCACCAAAGGGCAAGGCGCTTGGTTGGGCTGTCTAGCCCTCTACAATTAAAAGAAATGCATTTCATTTGGAAACCAAACCATGGTGTGTCTTTCTCTAAGAACCCCTAATATGGAGAGTTGCTTCCCAATGGCGACATCAAGACTGGCCTGAAGGATGGCCTTTGAGATATTGGAGTGACGACCTTTGGGTAGTTTAGCTAGGACAGTAGAAAGGCCATGGGAGGATCCCAGACCAACAGGGGCAGAGGTACAGGGGCAGAGGTTGTATGAGTGGGAAGAGGTGGTATTAGAAGAGTTCACCACCAAGGTAGATGAGGAGGAGGGGAGGTGGATAGAGGAAGGGGAAGAAGGGAGAGGGGAGGTGGGAAGGGAAAGAGTTGGGGGAATGATGGTCGGGGGTGTGGGGAAGAATACCAGAGGGGAGGTGATGGGGGGGAAGGTAGCAGATAAAATATGTATGCCATAATGAGAAGATGAAATACATGAAATTGATGCAGAAGTAGATAGTAAGGACAAAAAAGAGAGAGGAGGTAGAGGAGGATTACTGGAACCCGGAGGGTGCCCAGAGGTAGTGACCACTATCATGGAATGAGTGATCCTAGTCGAGGCATGAGAAACATCCAGTGTAGCAG
This sequence comes from Pinus albicaulis, assembly GCA_034641835.2. Classification (NCBI taxonomy): domain Eukaryota; kingdom Viridiplantae; phylum Streptophyta; class Pinopsida; order Pinales; family Pinaceae; genus Pinus; species Pinus albicaulis. Next base: position 43,630 of record JAXQQM020062691.1, read on the forward strand.
TCCCCATGTGTGGTGTAGCCTGTGGAGTCATCAGGAAGCCTGTTAACTGAGCCTATCCGTTAAGGGACATGGAGACTGGGTCCAGTGTCCGATTACCAATCGATGTGAGTGCATTGGAGGCAGAGAAAATCAACGAAAAATCCTTATAGACATGACCCACCTTATGGAATCGTCTGCACCTAAATGGTACCCCTTCATAATCTAGGATATGGATCCAAGTAGTGTTTCACCATTGTATTATGAAGGACTCCTCCAATTCCTCCCTTGTATCCAGATAGACAAGTATGTGTGCGGAAGCCATCTTACCTGACCCAATGTAGGTGCGGTCATGATCCATATAGGTCCCTAATATTTTTCGAATGCTGGAAAAAATCTCCTCAGTCTGTAGATGAATAGGGAGACCTAGTAGGTGGGCAGATATAGGACTGACCCTGAGCTGTTCACGGTCGGGGTCGAATAAGGGGCTCCATCTCTTGAGGAGTACTAGAGCCAGCTCAATGTTCCAGTACTGCGACATGACCCAATTAGTAGGACCTTTGAATTTAACCAGAGAGCGAACCATCCTTTGGTAAGAGTATGAATCGTGGGAAGTTCCTGAAGCAGGCCACCCCAGATCTTAGTGACCCATTGACGCAGTCGCTTTGCACCATAGTTTCGGCCGCAAACTTGTCCAACCAGAACTTTGTCCACAATGCCCAAAAAATTGGCCATATGAATGACCTCTCTGAGTGTGAATAGACTGCCACTGTGTAGGTGTGTTTGGCGCACGAGTGTACCAAATCGCACCTGCTTAAGAGGAGTGATTTTTTCCTCATAAGTTAGTGGTCACAGGTAGAAAGTTAAGGGAGTCAACACGTTAGTGAACATTCCAAGAAATAAAACATACTAAATAGTGAAATAGCATGCATATTTGAAAACAAAACAAAATTAAAGCTCTGCATATTTGATACAAAAGCTCTGAATAAAGTCAAACAACTTCAATAATCCAAACGGTGAGGCTTACATCCCCTCTTATTGAGTGCTGGTAGGAATAAAGGATGAAACTTTTACCCACTTGCTAAGGGGCCCTTAGAACTAGGGAGTTCTAAGACCCAATACAAGGATGTATTTACTTCCGAGCTACCTTAGCACAAAGTCTCCATCTCTCTACTCCGAAGGATTGGAGTTGTTGGATGGCCAACAAATGAATCCCCTTTATCTTTGCTCCAGATCACACACTGCTGGATTGCTTGGGGCAATTTTGGCTAGCATAAAAATGTGTTCTCCCATTGTTCATCTGTTGGTGGAATTTTATAGGAGAATTCAAACTCTCGTTCCCTCTCTTGGTACATTGATGGAAAGTGACCCAAGAGAGGAGGATGATTCCATTATGTGCCACATTATTCCATTGTGTGTTCCCTTGAGGTCCTAAGGAGGCTTGGGAGGTTGTCCTTAGATGGCGTCGAGTGTGGGATCGATTTCCTGGAGTGTGCCTTGTGGTCTTGGAAAGTGACTTCTGCCACTCTCAGGTCTACGCGGATTTTTGAGGAAAAGCTGCGCTTATCGAAGAAAAGTGCACGCAAAGGCGCATTTTGCTGGTTTCTTCAGTGCGAAATTTGATTTTCATCTTAGACCTTAGATATTTTTAAATACTTCAGATTCTATAATATGCCTCAACACTGTAAATCCTTCCCCCTGAAATTTAATAATGTCATCTTTTCTTGTTTGATTTTCTAGTGATAACAATTTCCCCATAATTTTTGAGTTCTAGGAAGAACTGTATAGCCAAAATTCATTATAGTTTATTTTCTGTGTATTATGCGTAGAGAGAGAGGGACCTACGTGTAGCACAGAGTTGGAGACACCTTGCACCAGGTCGAAGGACAACCATGTCCTGTGGGAACCCTACAAGCAAGGGTATGATAAAATAAATACAATTTTTCTATGAGGCAGGCATGTCCCATGCTCGTGATGCTTTGGCTAGCTAAACAAATCTATTTGACAGATACAAATTCTTTCTGTGTCACTAGTATGGTAGTGATTTGTTTGTTGATGACGATGATTTCTGACACCCTCAGGGGTGTTTTTCTTTGACAATAGGTGGAATGTGGTACCAATGTGCGAAAACTTGGTATGACATATAAATGTGGATTGTACGCATGGGTGTATGACTGGGACCTTCCCACGTAAGCATTGTTGAAAGAGATGCTTATAAAGGCACATGTCGTCGACGAATTTGATCAAAGTGCAATGGTTGTAAGGTACGATACCATATTGACATGGAAGCTTGTGTTGTAGTCGAATGTCAAGAGGATCGATGATATCTGTGGGCAATGATGTCTCCCACAGTGCCACCTGAGGATGTCCCTTTTGTGGTGAGGGGTGATCCAAGGTACCACTTCATTTTTGGAAAATAGGTGTTGATGTCGAAAAAAAGGAAGCCTCAACTGAATGAAAGAGTCACTAGTGCAAGGGATCAAGATCCTAGATGTGATAGGTTTAACATAGGCATGACGGCTAGGGGTGACTGAAAACTAATGATGGGGATTAAGTGGCCCAAGGTCGGAGTATAAAAAGCAGCTTGGCGACAGTAATAACTATTTATGATGGGGAAATCCCTAGAGGTGGTGGGACATATAGGGTGGGTATATATTGGTTATGAATGTCATGGTGGCTGATGTGTGAAAGGTGTGATACTCCGACCAAGGGTGACCAGGGACTGCTACCATGGGAGAAAAAATGGATGGATGAATGGGGGACATAGTGCACCGTTTACGGTCTTTGTACACTTACCAAAAGAAAGAAATAATGGGATTTTGATTGTACAAAATATAGAGACGGGTGCCCTGACATATGAAAGTGTTCACTCACTGATGATATGAGGAATGTATTTTGCTGAGGGTGGGGTGCCCATTGGTTGGTCTCATGTGTGGGGTTGATGAAGTAGATGGAAAATGTCGTAGATGGGCTATGCTGATGGAGGTATGGTAGGCCAAATGCAAGGCGTGGTAGTGCGCTTTAGATCTGCTTGAAAAACCTGGTATTTCGGGAAAGAAGTTTTACTTTGATGTGGTAAAACTTGACCTCATGCATGGTGAGTGAAATGGGCATGAGGTGCTTCCTGGACTAAAGTGGTGTGGCCATGGCGTCATGAATTTTGTGATACATGGTCTACTTTGGGTGATGGGTGCCATGGATGGGAGGCTCTTCCGACCAACGAGGATGTTTATCATGTGCAAGGTGGGGTGATGATAAACAAGGTCAGGTGCTTGGAACCTATGGTTAATTTCTTATGGATAAATGATGTCAGGATATGTAGAATTTTATGGGACTCTATCATGCTGAGGGTAGAATGATACATGCTCTGGAACTTTCAGTGGATGTAGAGAAGGATGATTTGCATGATACCTCCAAAAAATACCCCAAGTGAAAGCATCTTCTTTATTCAAATATTATTGAAAGACATGTGCTAAAAAATAATATGAGAGAGGGTGTACCTGTGGTTCGTGGTTATGGCTCGTGCAAATGGTGCTTGGTACCATGGTGCCAACCGAGTAGATTGTGTGGGAATCAACACTACTCTTCGTCCCAGAAGTGGACGCTCGCAAGGGATCATATGTAGAGGAGGAGGTCTTCTGCTTCCATTTCTGAGTTTTTGGCTTGGTTATTTCTCGCTCTCTTGGGGAGTGTATACTTAACTCCACTCTTGCTACTCTAATATTCTAGAGATGGTCACATTTTATTGTATGATAGAAGCGTGAAAAAATCTGGCAATGGATGTGCATGATTTTCTCTTGGTTAGAGAGATGTCTTTGCAGGAGAGAAGAGACTGTCCGAATTTTTTTTGCGAGGTGCTTCAGTTCTTTGCACTGATTGATCCGGTGGATGACCAGGTTGCATAGTCCACATGTTATCGTAGGTTGAACATGGGGCATGCTTGGTTGGTGCGTCTTCCTAACTTTCCCCTCATGGTGACCTGGGTATGGAGTAGACTTCTTGGGGGCATTCTGCCTTCCATATTGGTTGAGGAGATCCTCACGTTTTTTATCTAATATATGTATCATGTCAATTAGAGGACGTACTCGCGGGATATAGGTACAATGCTGCTCATGGTGATTGCCCCAAAATATGAGGCAAAACATCCTAGATATGGGATTCACATCCTGCTCACTTGGTGGCGTGAATGAGTACCAGCGGCATAGCGCTCTTAAGTCAGGGCAAGTTGCGACCACATGATTTGGAGTTTTACACAACGTACATGTTGGTCTTCTCTGCAAAGGGTGGTTGGGGGTAACTAAGGGTTCCCTGATTGGTCGTTTTTCAGTTGAAAGAAAGAGGATGCATCTACTCGTCACATCTTCTTAAGTTGTCGAGCTATTCATGGATTCAGATTCCGAGCCATCTTCATGGGAGAGGTGGACTATGGTTGAGCGCAAACTAGCTAGTGCTAAGCGAAATCGAGGGATATAATGGAACAATTCTAAAATGTGGTTGTCAGCACATAAAGGAAATGTGAATTACACTGCCCACAAACCAACATGGTAGACGCACTCTATAGGATATCACCTGTGGATGAGTTTTAGAGCTGCGCATTCCTCGATGAAGTGGGTGCGTTCATCGCACAATGAAAAATGTATAATAGGAGGGGGGAAGATGAACATGAGAATTTCAGACGACTGTCGTTCCTCTTGCAGGCATAGAATAACACGAGGTTCATCTCCGGCTGACTAGATGGAGGGATCCTCTTGATAAGATTGCTCGATGTTGTGTAAAGCATCCCTATATCACGGGATCTATAGAAAATGATGGGTATTGTGTCCAAAATTGCTGTAGATAGCGCATGCGTGATTTGTACGCAATGATTTCCCTTGAATTTTGGTGGCAGGTTCCTTTTTACAGGAACTTGGTGCCGCAATGTCTACTTCAGAGCTAAGGAGCAGTTTTAATTTATCCATCTCTGGTAAATGTGGGTAGGGTGGCCTACTATGTCGCATATGGCATAGTGTGGTGATTCCCATGGTGTGTTGGGATTCTCCGCCTTCTTTCCTCTTCTATTGGTTTTCTTAGTCATAACTATCGGCTTTGCGATGGGAATTTCCTTTGAAGGGATGCTTGCGACAGTCTCCTAGACAACTGGGGAATTCTCATGATTGAAGGGGATTAACCCTGTAGAGGTGATGTGCATGACTCAGGTGGGACTAGGTACCAAACTAGGATTGTAAATGATAAGTTTAGTACGACCACCGTGGCCATGACCTGCTGCAACATAAAACCAGCTGGAGCGAAGAGGAAAGGAGTTTGGGAGGCGGTGTAGGCTAGAGATGCTGCCATGGTCGAGGACTCGGTGTCATTACTGCTCGTCTATGTTTCTTGACTGGATTCGGTGCTTGATGAGGACATCATGCACACTGGAGCCCCTGTGACATTAGGTGATGACTCAGGTACAACATGGGGATCTCCTAGGAATGACCCTAGGATCGATGATGGTTTGAACTCGCCGGGGCCATATTATTGATACCGTGTGAGCACCTCGACAGATGTGTCTACGTAGGGTAGAATGACATCAGTATTTTTTAGGGGTCGCTTTTCACTGTGTGTCAATTGGTCGACAATAATGATGCGATCCTCATAGGGGAACATCATAATTCAGATGATGGAAGAGGCTATGGCTGACATGGCATACATATAACTCCAACCAAGGAGTATATTTTAATCCAGTTGAGCATCCAAGACTTCAATTTCTATAAGGACCATATTTCCAGCTAAGCAGACCGTGACGTTTTGGTAGAGACCGACTGGGGCTGAAGGGCGTCCATTGTATGCTCTAAGATTGATGTCTGATGGCTTTATTTCGGGAGACCCTAACTTTTTCCAGACATTCTTTGACATGATGCATGTGGATGGTGATATTTTGGGCCGTGCAAGTGCTCGAAGCGACCCATCAACTGAGAATCCTAGGGGTGGCTTTATCTAAATCAAAAGCCATCAGACGCGAATTGACAAGGTCGATGGCGCCTAATGCAAAAAGTAAGGCTTTCCTTTGCTTTGGGCATGACTGTAATACCTCCAAAGACGACACGGCGACGGGAGATTGGGCTAGATCATCCACAATGCTATAGTTATGGGTCACTTGGGATTTGTTTCCTGCCCGCCTAGTTGGTCCTTTAGCCATTTTTGGCAAAGGTTCAATATGCATATTTGATATGGTCAAAGATGATGTTGGTGCACTTGTACTAGCCCTTGATGAGTTGGTGTCTGGTGGGGTATCATAATTTCGGTTCCGTGTCTGAATTTTTTTTTCTTCGCCAGTCATGTATATTTCATGGCTGTTCTTTCTGAAATCGTCAGGATTTTTTTGCTGTTGTTGAGTGCTAACTGTCCCTTGATGGGGGAAAGGCTCCTCCATGAATACTGTCTACTGTGAGGATCCCCCTCGCCCATGGTTACCCTGTAGCTTCTTCAAATCAGGGAGGTCGGGAAAGTGGTGACTGTAATGGCCGTACTCACAACAGATTCAATAAGAGTGGTTCATCTAAATATTCATGCTCTTGTTTTGCCTTTGGGTGTTGCTTGGCTCCTGGTTTTGATTTTGGTTGGAGTTGCCTCCAATCTGAGATCACGGAGGGTGTTGTTGATTGTTGCCCCCTTATCCAGGATTTCCTTTAGGCTTGTTTTTTCCTTTTTTCTTAGTCGCGTTAGGAGGATAATTCAAATTCTCCTGATTGTATGGTTGGCACTGTTGGGTTTGGGAAGGTTGCACAAAGTTCACCTATGAATTATTCTGCATGGGTGGAATTTGTGCTGCGGAATGGGAATATTGTGGTCCTTGTCCCTGGTTTATAAAAAATTGTTGGGGGGGAGATATTTCGTCAGTATGTCTAGCTGTGTACTGGGTCTCCTGAGCCGAAGGATATGGACCTCCCTGCTGATGGTGGTACCATGACACCCTATTAGTCATGTTTTGCGAAGGTGCGTAATGACTTTAGTAGTCGGGTTGCGGTATGTCCTTGGTAGAATCATATGTGTAACCGGGGTATGGAACACTGCTGCTTAGGTGATTTTGGGTCAATAATCCAATTAAACCATATGCGGAGTTCGACACGCCTAGAAATTATTTGTAAGTTTGCAGGTGTGGGGCGTTAGGCAGGATATTGTAAATATATCCCGACTGCCTATACATAAGATCTAGCTGTTAGGCTTTAATGATGGTTTCCTCTTCAGATATGAGCTTTTTTTGCACCACATCCCTCGAAATATCTGCGGTGAGATTTTTCAGGAATAGGTCTAACAAAACTCGATCGTCAAGTTTGGATTTGCACAAACTATGACGCTGCCGCCATTTGTCGAGATGGTCCGAGATATGGATGACCGGTGTTTGACTAAAGTGGGTCGGTAATTCCATTTCAGAATCATGGTGGATGGGTAACTGAAAATAGGTCAGGAATGTAGTAGCAAGGTTGCTAAAGGTTCCATGTATAGAAGAGGGATGCTCCATGTACCATTTCACGGATATTCTGGTTAGGGTGCGTTGAAATAGTCTCCGTCGAATAGTATCGTCAACGATGTTGTTTGACGAACACCATAGGTGGAAATTCATAACATGATTTCTGGGGTCTTCTGCTTGCTTCTCTTCGAACTTTGGAATTTCCAAAGGGAGCTTCGTGGGCATGGGAGGCCATGTAGGGTTGTGTGCAATGGGACCGTTTGACAACTCGGTTAAATTTGGTATATTTAATGAAGCTAAGAAAGGTGACTGTGAGTTTGTAGCTATTGCAACTTGTGAAAAAACAATGTTCTGGTTAGGTATAGGGTTTTTCTACGATTTACCGTGCCGTGAGTTCACCTGGCTTCCCAAATGGGTAGCACTCCTCTGTCCCCTAGGGGTTGTGGGAGGAGTGGTATGTGGTGACCTTATGGGGTGTTCACTGGTGTGGCGTTGGGTGACCGACGAGGGTTCCCAAATAATAATGCCCCAATAAAGGATGAACCAATAAGGGTTGCAGTGTTCCGTCTTTGACGCCTAAATGGCAAAAGACTTGGAACCCCTCCTGGTAATGGGGGGAGGTCCAGAAGACGTCTAGATCGACAAGGTCCTGTTGGGTCCGTTCTAGCATCAAATAGGTATGATTTTTGAAATATTTGAGAGGATAGAGATTATAATCAAAGAAAAAATTCGATCACATACGTAAAACAAAGCACTAATAAAAGATAAATTTTCCCTTTAGATTAATCTTATGTGACCAGTCAATAAAAAAATGGTTTATTTTTTTATTTTTTTAGTATGATACTCAAATCCTAGAAGAAACAAATATTCCTCACATGCTCAAATGTAACTGGGCCTTGATAATATATCTTGCGAATGCTAGCACAACATCCCGAAAGAACTGGCAACGGCCCCAGTCAACCGAAGAAAATCGACCAAGGTAAGGGTAGAGGATCTAGTGCTGCTTGCACCATCACCTATAGGGTAGGATGCCCTAGTTTTGGCCACTAAGTACCGTCGTCCGACGTGAGAGTTTGAGTCTTGAGCTTCTTGGTAATTCAGCTACTGGTATCGAGTATTAGATGGGTTAGGTAGCCCCGAATAATACCGCACGCACTGGGCCTAAGATTAACTACCTCTGATTCGAGTCTCTGCTGCGCTCGAGTTTTCTTTGCCGTGGGTGGATAGATGGATTCAAAAGTTCCCTAAACAATCAACTTCTATGTTTCAAGATGTAAATTGACCAAGACAGCTTAATGGATGCCTACCCCCTTGGTCCTAACTTAAACTATAAATTCTCTTGTGGCTCCTGTCGGGAGAGTTTAGTTAAGTTAGTCTTAGGTGGATTTTATTTACTTAGTGTGTGAATGTGTGTGAACAATAGGTGAACAAGCGCATAGTTTGAACATGCGAATATGCAGTGATCCTTTTCAAAATACCCTATTTAAACTAGGTTTGGTTGTTCCTTGCTCAAAAGTAAAACATGTGCGGATATGGGCCGCTTACAATGCTTCCTAGTTAATCTAAATGATAAACTATAGGGAGATGGTGAATTATCAGCAGAGAGTGTTCATATGATTTCCTAGGATCACCCAAGGGTGCAAAGGTAGCAAAGATTACTTTATCTCTAAGGATAATTCGATCCCGGTCTCGAATGCTAGTGCCAAAAATTGAACCAAAATTGATGACTTTTAAACTAGGAAAATGAAAAATATTTAGCTAAGCATGCGTGGACTGGGGCCACTTACTTTGGGTAACTACCTAAGTGTTTTTTGGTGCCTAAATTTGCAAAACATAAATTATTTCAGAAGCCAAGAGTAAGCTTTAAAAAGTCATGGGACACCAAAACCAATCTGGAATATTTATTATGGGTTTCTAGTCACATTACAAGTAGGAAAAGTAGGGAAATAGCAAAAAATTTGTGCTTTTGGTTTTCGCACGCAAAAGTCTCAGACATGCGCAAAGTCTACGCGCAGGTCACTGGTGAATGCGTGCACTGGGGCGCATTTGATTGTGAAAAAGCTGCATGATTTTCCTGCAAAATAAATTGTTGGAGCTTCTGACCTTCAACCTCTCACTGAGGGTGAGCAGGCAGTGAAGGAGAGAAAAAGGGGCAGTTCCATCCAACTCCAATGCAAAGAAAAGAGGTTTCTGCAAAAAAGGCACAAACACATAAACTTGGAAATAAAATTAGTGGAGTCACGAATCCTGTGTAGGTGTGTTTGGCGTATGAGTGTACCAAATCGCACTTGCTTAAGAGGAGTGGTTTTTTCCTCTTAAGTTAGTGGTCACAGGTAGAAAGTTAAGGGAGTCAACACGTTAGTGAATGTGCCAAGAATTAAAACATACTAAATAGTGAAATAACATGCATATTTGAAAAAAAAACCAAATTAAACTAAACAAATAAAAAAAAGCTCTGAATAGAGTCAAACAACTTCAATAATCCAAACGGTGGCGCTTACGACCCCTCTTATTGAGTGCTGGTAGGAATAAAGGATGAAACGTTTACCCACTTGCCAAGGGGCCCTTAGAACTAGGGAGTCCTAAGACCTGATGCAAGGATGTCTTTACTTTCGAGCTACCTTGGCGCAAAGTCTCCCTCTCTCTACTTCGAAGGATTGGAGTTGTTGGATGGCCAACAACTGAATCCCCTCTATCTTTGCTTGGGATCACACACTATTGGATTTCTTGGGGGAATTCTGGCTAGCATAACAATGTGTTCTCCCATTTTTCATCTCTTGGTGGCTTTTTATAGGAGAATTCAAAATCTCTTTCCCTCTCTTGGTACATTGATGGATAGTGACCCAAGAGAGGAGGATGATTCCATTGTGTGCCACATTATTCCATTGTGTGCTCCCTTGAGGTCATAAGGAGGCTTGGGTGATTGTCCTATTAGTGTCCCGTGATTTGGCAGATTGGCAGGCCAAATGACAGGGTAACATGGAACCAAGCTTTGGAGTCCAAGGACCTAGCCTTCCTGGACTCAGAGAGGGATATCTCTATTGGGTGCAAAGGATATGTTCCTTTTGCTCTAGGGTTTTTATTTTAGGCTAGTTATTTAGGTGTAGGGTTTGTTGATTGTTTGGGTTGGGTAGGATGGTAAAATGAGATAGGTGGAGTGAGATAATGTCAAAGCCATTGGGCTATGGAGTCAAGTGAAAGTAAAGAGCGTTTAAATGATGAAACATAGTGTGTTGCAAGGTCGATTTAGCATGGTAAATGGATCCTTAAGGTGATGTATGAGGTGTAGTGAAAATTAAGTTTGGGAAAGACTAAGAGGTATTAAACATATATAGTTTTAAAGTTACAGTTCATGAGGTATGGAAAACCATTAAACTCAATAAATAATACTCTAAACTAATAAACATCCAAGAGAAACATTCCAATGAAACATAGAGAGCATGAGAGCTTCTAACTTCATCATATTTTGGGAAGACACATAAGACAATAAAAATAACTCAATTTATGGAGAGGGAGCTCCTAAACAACATATATCAAGTTATTGGGAACTTTGAAACAAGTTTGTAAGCACGGACAAAGGGCAAGATCGAACGAGACCTCTTTGACTTAAGCTAACAATCAATATTTCACAGAAAGGCTTCAAGATAGGGTTTTGAAAACATTAAATAAGCAGGGCATACCATGAATCATAATTTTTAGCTAGCATACTAACCATACATGAAAAAAATAAAATTTGGTGGACCTAAGGAGCAATCAAGAGTTCCTTACAATGGCAAAAAGAGAAAACATCAAAGCTATAACAAACATGTGGACTGAGGTGCCTCGAAGAACATGTCTCAACCTATACTTTTCTGTTTTATAGCAGCCAAGAAGCATGAAACATAATGATAACAAAGGAAACAATAGACAAATTAGGAAGACATTACCATTCACCAAGCTATGGAATCCTGCAAACAAGCTTCTCCACCATCAAGCCAAACAAGAAATTCATCCACTTCACAAAACCAATTTATTCTCCAAG
>JAXQQM020074341.1:0-12043 GCA_034641835.2 Pinus albicaulis
AACCTCGCAGAAAAATACTTAGAGTTAGGAAATTTTTTCAACATTTACGAATGTGTAACTTTATAAATTACTTTTTATATTTATGCATTAACCATTTGAATAACCATCATCATCACATAGAGAAATATTTAGTAAAAATAATAGTGAGTTACACAGCCCTTAATTTTCCTTGTGGTAGCATATCAACTTAATTTTCCTGCTATAACTATTCATCGATCCCATGATCATTTTAACTCAATTAGTAAATCACCTAATTGATAATATAACATCACATCATGAAATAAATTAACATCATTAAAATGAAACAATGAACAATCACATCATTAGACACCGATATACCCTGGAAACCCCGTAGGGTGAAAACCAGCAAACGTTTAATTTTATTATTAAACGCTCGTGAGGATTGTCACCCCTCACTCAATGGTTATAAGGGAGTCCATCCCTTGACCATTGTCATAAAATTTACATATAAAAATAATCTTAAACAAAACATAACTAGCTATAAGCTATTACAATCATCATGATACCATTTACCCACGAATCATCAATCTCTGTCTTTGTATTCAGATTGTTTCCTTCAAGGGATCATTGTGCAATTGGAACTACTAAACCTGCATGGACTAACAACTCTTTATCTTCCACAATGTTAAACTTGAAATTTCCTTTTCTCAAGTCATCCTTCTTTCCTGCCATTTCTGTCGTCAGCACACTTGATATCATGATTAGATAAAATATTAATAAACCAATAATCAATCTCTATTTGTGACACTTCAAAAAATATTTGTATGCATGTATAAAACATAACCACATTGACATTAGTTTCCTTATTTAACATCATTTCACATGCATTAGTAACAAATAAATCAATATCAAGCATCCTCTTTCCACCAAACACTAACAAAATCTTGCATGCACTTTCATATTATTTCCAAAAGAAATCTAACATACTATATAATAATACCGTGCATACAAATGCATAACAAGATTTTCAGGATAACTATCCCAACAAGAAATTTCTCTTTTTGCCTACTCTTATGTTTTCTTTTCAAAATGGATTAATGCAATAGATGTTATACTTATGCATGTGAATACATGTTCTTTTCAAAAAACATATTTTCCACCCAAGATCGATTCATAATGGTTATTATGTATAACAATGCCAACTCTATTTCAAACAAAGTTAACATAAAAGTTATAGTTTTGTTCATGCAATAACATATCTTGTTCTTCCTACATGTAAAACATATATTTCTTTCCAAAAGAAACCAAATAAATATTTCATGGAAAAATAAACACATTTCTTTTCCAAGGGTCAAACGCATACCACTTATCATTTCATGCATGCAAAGTGACATTTCCCTCTCATCTAGAAGATATAACCAATAAATATGCATAATATTCTCCCAAGATAAAGCCAATACCATAGCTAATCCCTTTAGGTTGGAAAAATACATATTATTTTGCCCAAAAGAGGGCTAACACAATAAATATTATGTGATTTCATCTTCGTTTTCTCTAGAAATCTAATACTCAAAACTATATTTTTTCCCATGCATAAAAGCATATATGTTTCTCTAAATAATCTTAAATAATAAAGCATGTGATTACCCCTTTTCCTCTCCAAGAATATAATCCAATAATGCATACAAGGATATATTTTTCTCTTCTATTCATTTTGAAGAGTTTTAACACAATAATTATTTCCTTGCATACAAGTATGTAATGTTCCAAATGGGAAAAAATAGGCTCAGTAGGAAATATCCTAAGATATTCCACTATGGAATCACAACAATATGGAATTACACCAATAGATCTAAACCAGAGATAGACTGGCAAGGCATTTACTAGATGCATCACCTTCACAAGGAAGGGTGAAATCCAGAGGCTTCCTGGCCCGTTCCAGACTCTGTCTATAGAAGAATGGTGAAACACAGCAAGTGTGGGAATGACACAATCCTCTTAGAGTTTTCTGCTCTTAGGAACCTTAGATGTATAGATCTAAACAATGGATCCAAAAGAGAAGTAAAAACCAACCAAGGAAGAAGCGCTAAATTCCACTCTTAGGAAAATCTGCAATAGGCTCAAGGAGGACATTGTATAAGCAAGCCAGTGTGAAAATAACGTAGAACAGGGTTGGGTTCCCTTATTTTAGGCTGTGTCAGACCTCAAGAAAAGTTTCAGCAAAAATAAATGAGTTTAGAGGTTTTAACAGATCTCCCACAATCAACACTAGCTGAAAATCAGCTAAAGGAGAGAGTTGGTAAATAGAGAAACCGTCCTTTAGGAATTGCGCAATTTCTGCTGGAAGACACTAGAAATCAGCCATTAGACTCATGTTATAGTATGGCATCAAGAAATCAGATCTATAATCAAGTTCCTTTGTAGAAGCATTGGATTTACTTGAAGCAAGAGCAAGAATCCTTCAAAAATAATAGCAGAAACAATTGGAAAAGCTGCAGAAAGACTTGACAAAATTTTATATGAGGAGCTTCAGCTGATGTAGGTTAATATTCAGATCTACAACTGATATATGGCTGAAACATCAGATCCATACCAGATCTGGAACTACTCGGCCTTCTAAACAAGATCCCCACAAGATCCCCTTGGGGTTTTATCAAAATAATGCATAAATTGTGTTTCTTGAATCCCCCCCGGGGTATTTCTTTGGTAATAAAGATTTCCGCATTTAAACCCAAAGTTGGGTTTAGAAATTCTATGGGATACTATCCCAGGCTATTGTTCGTACTACCATACGTATGCAGAAGATTTGCTTCTCGCTATTTACTTCGTTAAAAGTAAGAACACCACAGACTCTATCAATTACTCCTTCTCGCCATTTTGGTTGAAGAACCCATACTTTCATCGTCCTCTCTATTTATTGAAGAAGATTAAAGTTACAAATAAAAGTCATCTTACCATAATTACCATTACTCATAATAAAGACTGATAGGCCAGAATTGACTATAATTGAATTTCTTATCTACCATTACCCAGCATACAACATCTACACCTCTAATATAGAGTAGTTAATTATATGTAGCCAATTCATACTGCAGAAGTAAAATCCCTGGGTGATTTTAAATACATACCACTCATGCAGTAGACCAACCTCCCAACTGTAGAGTTCTATTTCTCTCCCAGAACTCACCCCCGAGCTGAGACCACCTCCACCATAGATCAACAACCCCCTTGATCTGTTTAGGAGCAGCTTATTTAAGCTAATAGTTCCCCAAAGCATGTTTCTAATTCTGCGTCCAGAATAGCAGGATGCTTTTCTTCCTCTTTTCCTAGGCTTCCCATTTTTGGGATTCTTTAAAGCTACTTTATGCTTTCCCTCGGCTTTTCCAGCTTTTTACTTCTTCCCAACTACTTTCCTCATCATTGGGGAAATTTAGATTCTTCCTCAAAATCTAAATTAGCATTAATTCCTTCCAAGGATTTTTTAAGGATTGTGGGGAATAATTGCCTTATCCATCCTCATGGATTTAGCAAGTGATCTCAAATCTCATTTTTGGTCAACATGCATACCAGTACTTTATTCATTTCCTCAAATTGAATATTAAATTACATTCACAATTCATTCATCCTTTGGGGTCCACTCCCCTTAGGATTAAAGTTCAAATGTCTAACTTTGAAATTTCAACACATAAATTGGGGGTGTTACATATTCCCCCTCTAAAAATAAACACCGTCCCCGGTGTTGTTATTTAACTACTAGAGTTCATTGCTTAAACAAAAATGGATATCTCTCCATCCTTTTAGCATCTCTTTCCCAAGTAGCTTCTTTAGCAGTAAAGTGCTTCTACTGCACTTTTACTCTGGCTACTATTCTATTTCGCAATTCAATTTCTTCCCACTCCAATATTTGAAGCAGTTCTGGCATAAATTACCCTTCTGGTTCCACCTGTACAACATTCCAATCAACTATGTGAGAAGCATCATGCACATATCTTTTTAATAATGAAACATGAAACACATCATGAACTCTAACATGGGGTGGTAAGGCCAGTTTGTAAGCCACTGGTCCCACCCTTTCTAAGACTTCAAAAGGACCATAGTATCTAGGAGCCAATTTGGCACAACATCCAGCATAAAGTGTGCTCTTTTTGGGTTTAATACACAGATACACAGGATCTCCCACTTTGAATTCTCGATGCACTCTTTTCTTATCAGCATAGCTTTTCTGGCGATCTTGCGCCGTCTTGATGTTTCTTTGTATCTGTTTTACAATTTTCTCCATCTCTTGTAATGCATCAGGTCCCAACATTAGTTTATCCTCTGGTTGACTCCAGCTCAAAGGAGTACGACACTTCCTTCCATACAGTGCCTCAAACGGACTCATTTTGATTGAGGATTGGTAGCTGTTGTTATAAGAAAATTCAGCTAAGTGAAAATACTCTTCCCACTTTGATGGTCTGTCCATCACATACATTCTCAGCATATCCTCCAAAATTTGATTAGTCCTTTCTGTTTTCCCATCGGTCTGAGGGTGATAGGCAGTACTAAAATTCAACTTAGTACCCATCCCTCCAAACAATCCTTTCCAAAAGGCTGTTGTAAACTTAACATCTCGGTCTGATACAATTACTTTGGGAACCCCATGAAGCCTTACTACCTCCTTCAAAAACACATTCGCTACTTGAGTTGTCCCAAAGGTAGATTTCACTGGTATAAAGTGGGCAACTTTTATGAGAGTGTCTACTACTACCATTACAGAATCATGTTGATATTTGGTTTTGGGTAACCCTGTTATAAAGTCCACAGAAACTGTGTCCCATTTCCATTCTGCTATTGGCAAAGGGTTCAAAAGACCTGCTGGATGTTGATGTTCAACTTTGACTAGTTGACATTCTATGCACTTACTTAAATATTCTGCCACATCTTTCTTCATTCCTGGCCAGAACAATTTCTTTTTCAGGGCTGTTAACATTTTCTGATATCCTGGATGTCCTGCATATGGCTGTTTGTGATATTCGTCCAAAGTTTCTCTTTTCAAGGACTCTACATTTGGAATATACAACCTGTTTTTATAATAGAGCAGCCCTTTTTGGTTTTGAGTGAAATCAGTTTTCTCCTTTTTCTGTAGTTTCACCAAGAGTGTTTCATAGTTTGGATCTTGATTTGCTGCTTTTCTCACCAATTCTTCTACTTCGATCTGTGCACTACTTCCAAGGCTATTTATATTCTGGCAAGCATTCCTGCTTAATGCATCAGCAACTTTATTCTCTTTTCCCTTGATATGTTTTATGTCCATATCAAATTCACTTAAAAAGGACAACCATCTAGCTTGCCTTGCATTCAGATCAGTTTGGGAAAAGAATTATTTGAGACTAATGTGATCATTCATCAAGATAAACTTTTTCCCAAGGAGATAGTGTCGCCACATCTTCAAAGCATGGATAACAGCTGCTAATTCCAAATCATAGGCACTATAATTCTGTTCATGTATTTTCAGTTTTCGAGATTCATAAGCAATAACTAAGTTTTCCTGCAACAGGACTCCTCCCAACCCCTCTCTGCAAGCATCGGTACACACCACAAATTCCTTATCAGGATCTGCAATCTTCAGTATAGGGGCTGATGTAAGTTTTTGTTTTAATTGCTCGAAACTGACTTGACATTTTTCAGTCCATACGAACTTAACACCCTTTCTCTGCAATGACGTGATGGGATGTGCTATAGCAAAAAATCTCTCCACAAATCTGCGATAATAGCCTGCCATCCCCATGAATGACCTTACTGCTGAAACATCAGTTGGGACTGGCCATTCTTTAATGGCTTTTATCTTTTCAGGATCAACTGCAAGGCCTTTTTCAGAAATAATATGACCCAGATATTGAATTTTATCTTTATAGAATTCACATTTGCTGAACTTGGCATATAACTGGTTTTCTTTTAAAGTCTGCAACACTATTCTCAAGTGGTCTTGATGTTCATCTTCATTTTTGGAGTAGACTAAGATATCATCTATGAACACAAGAACAAATTTGTCCAAATACTTATTTAACACACTGTTCATCAGACACATAAATGTGGCAGGGGCATTTGTCAATCCAAAAGGTAAGACTACAAATTCGTAGTGTCCATACCGGGTTCGAAAGGCTGTTTTGTTGATGTCTTCTTCCTTGATTCTCAGCTGGTGATACCCAGTTCTTAAGTCAATCTTCGAAAAGACTGAGGCCCCTCTCACCTGATCAAAAAGATCATCAATTCTAGGGAGTGGATATCTATTTTTAATAGTCAACTTGTTTAGTTGACGATAGTCAATGCACATCCTAAAATTTCCATCTTTCTTTTTCACAAATAAGACTGGTGCTCCCCAAGGAGACACACTTGGTCTAATGTAACCTTTATCTAGTAATTCTTGCAATTGCATCTTCAGCTCCATAAGTTCAGGAGGGCTCATTCGGTAGGGGGCTCGGGAAACAGGTGTTGCTCCCGGCACCAGATCTATGGTAAAATCAATTTCTCTTTTAGGGGGAAGATGAGGAATCTCATCTGGAAAAACTTCCTTAAACTCCCTTACCACCGGCAACTCATTCAGCAGATTTTCTCCAGTTTTCTGTTCTACTTCTTCCACATGTACTGCATAAACTTGGTATCCTTTTCTAGCTATTCGTTTTAATTGTAAGGCTGATATTTGTCTTACTGAAATGGATTTTGGTTTTCCTTTTAGAGTAAAAGGTTTCCCTTCTTCATCTACACAATGCAGGCTTTTATCCCAGCAATTCATCAGGGCTTTCTTCTTTTCCAGCCCATCCATTCCTATCAGCAAGTCATAGGATCCTAACGGCAGTATGTTCAGATTTACTTTCGTTGAAAAACCATTTAATTGAATGGCTGTTTTGGGTAATTTATGGGTTACTTTTCTCTTAGTCCCAGTGGCCAGCTGTACCAACCATGACTGCTGAAATTTTTCAGGTTTGATTTTACATTTTTCTACAAATCCAGGACTAATGTGACTTAAAGAAGCACCTGGATCAATCAAAACAGTAACAGGTAGGTCAGAAATCTTACCCTCCATTTCCACCATGGTTGCTTGATGTTCTGCTTGCCGATTTTCCAAGGCTGCACTGATAGTTGGTATATTTCTGGCTATGCCATTTACTGTTGTCGCTTCCTGCTCTCTTATGATCATATGAATGTTTCTATGGGGACAGTCCCTCAACAGATGGGATTCTCCACAGCCCCAACATTTCAAGGGTTCCTTCATTCTGACTGTCCCTTCCTTTTTATTTTCCCCCTCTATTTGTTTTGAAGCCACCTGGGATTGAGCAGTTTGGCTCTCTTTGGGTTTATTAAAATTTTTCTGCAGATGATCTCTGCCAAAATTCTTTAAATATGTTGGTTTCTGTCTTTTTCCCTTAAACTCCCCCTTGTTTAACCAGCTTTTTCCTTGTTCAGCCTTTCCTTTAAACTGCTGATAGCATAGTCTCGCTTTTCTAACAGCTTCGTCCATTGTCTTTGGGTTGTCAAATTCAATTTTCTCTTTGTATACTGTAGGCAAACAGTTCAGAAACCTTTGTACTTTTGCCTTTTCTTCCCTAATGTAGGGTACATATCTCAACAGGTTTGTAAACTTAGTAAAAAACTCATCAATAGTGAGCTGTCCTAGTCTAAGTTCATGGAATTCTTTTGCTTTATCATCATAATATCGCTCATTCAAATAACGATTTTTGAACTTAGCCCTCGAAATACTCCCAAGTAACTCGTCTTTGCTTTCTTATCAATGGCATGCAACATTTTTGTCTCCTCCCACCACAAGGGAGTTTTACCTCGTAGCTATTGAACAACTAACTGCTTTCATATTTCTCTCATACTCATAAACTTGAAATACTAATCATGTTCTAAAGAACCAACTTCAAAGATCTTCCTCCTTCTCCCCATCATAGGAGGAAGGTTTTGATCTTTCGGAATTCCCCCCGCAATTCTATTTTCGTTTATATGATTTCTTTGTTTCTAAAGATCATCATCATCGATTCATCCATCTTCCTCTTTCTGGAACCTTCGCCTTCTTGGCTGTTCCGGGAAGTGAGTTCTCTGATGAGCTTTTCCTGCTCCTTACTGGCTGATGACAATATGTCATTCTGGCTCCTTAGTTCAGCCAATTCTCGTTGCAGCATGTGAAACATAGCCAGTACCGGGGCATTGGGATCTGGTGAACCAAACTCATCACGCAGATCCACATAAATTTCTCCACCTTCAGCCATTTTTGCACCATTGTTTACACTCAGAATATTGATCAGTAAAATTGAAAAAAAACAATCTCTGCAATAAAATAACATTCAGAATTCAGTGAGCACAATCATAACAGCCCAGTTTTATAACTTGGGCTCTGATACCATTTGTAATGTACCTCTATTACCACAATTTTTTTTTTTTTTTATTAACAAATATACCCTAGAATGTATTATCAAAAATTATGCATCGAATCCGGTTAAGAAGATCCTCATGTTAAGCTTAAATGGGCTTTCCCAATTATATACTTGGGTGTGGCCATATAATATATATATATCCATAAAATATGCCACATGACATAATTTCCAACATATGATAAATACCAATTCAATCGAACTTATATATATATGCATATCACAATATATATATATATATATTTTTATTTATATACATCGAGGACACTCCTCCCATACCACGCACCAATCAAAGGATTTACGTAGGGCCTTAACCATGGTAGTGACGAACCCTTGGCATATGCCTAATCCAACATGATGGGTTTATATATATATCATACAGATATAACGAAGGGTTTAATGAAATTCAAACAGGCCTAACCGAGATCATTTACTATTGAACCACATTTTAACACAGATGTTATTTCAATTTGTGACCATACGGAATTAGGTCTGTTTCGTTCTGAACTCTGTTCGAGATTTCGAGGGGCATCATTGCGCTCTGTGTATGTTGATTTGGTCCGATCTTTGACATTTAAGTCTGGAGTAACACCTGGGTAAAGGTTGTGCCACCTCGGATCTACTTTACATGACTTGTTCGTTGGACCAACGCCGTTCACTGTTCGAGGCTATGGTTTATTAACTGATGCCGTAGTACTCTACCTACCTCTGAATTTATTTGTGCACATCCCGCCGAGTTGTTCATCCCCATGACAGTCATTGTGATGAGGACAAGTGTATGGCAGATGGTGGTTTAGGGTTTATAGACTTGGATTTCAGTTGATATTTAATTTACCCATGGCTTACCTTTGTTCTTTTCTCTCGTTCCGAACGAGTAACGCGGCCATCCCATAGCTTGGCACATCGACGCAGGAGTCAATTTTCTTTGCTGAGAGGGTTCTTACCTTCTGTTCTCCCTACGCCATTGCTCGGCCTGTTGAGTTCGTTGTCTCCAATGGACTGAAGCTCTGTAATCGTGGGTACCTTTGACCTCCACGCAGGTAATATGTTGTTTGGGGTTTTTGTTTGTATTTTGATAACCATTTACCAGAATCATATTTATATTACTAAATCATTTCAGTCTTTTTCACCAAGCATTTGTTACAGTGGCTATGGATTTTTACGAGTCAACCAATTTTGTTTGCAGTTAACAACTTCGTCTCCAGTTACTTTTTTTTTGTTGCGTGCTACGGGCAGTAGCCTTCCAGTTTAGGGGGTTCGCACCAGCGATACCTGACGATTTCACAGTAGTACCCATTGTTTGGAATTTCTATACGTATTTGATTCTTACTGCCTTCGCATTCTTGTGGGTTTCTAACACCTCTCCTCGGTTATGTGCAGAAGTCAGATCCTATTCACTGAGGTGAATCTTTCATTCCCTATGTATAAACTAGTCTCTGCAATGCGGGTTTCTCGCACAGTTTGTCTCACATACTAATTTGAACTTCTCCTCATACCTACAGGTCGGTATTCGTGGCATTCTACTATTGAGATAGCTTCCAGATGAATGCTTGATGGCAAGACATCGATTCCTCAATTTCTCATGATGGAACGATGCCATCGTTGCTCACTATAGATTTTCGATTTCGTTAATTTGTAGACCTATAATGGATAAACTTTGATGCAAACTTGTATTGAGGACTGTGTTTAGTGCCGTCTGCATTTTTAGTACTGTTGAGTTTTATTCGACATTTATGCCGAGACTCTTTAACCTTCAGATGCTACTTTTTTGGCGTAGACAGTGATTATCGATGCCGGATAAAAAAATATATATGTCTGTTGTATATTCTAGTCACTGCGTTTTTGACTGAGTGCTTGGCATACGATATTCGTTTCGTTTTGTTGCAGATGAATGATGATAGGAAATGTGAAAAGCCTTGATTTATTTATCGTTTTCCATTCTAGACTTGTTTTATTTCTAGAATGTTTTCTTCTATTGATATGATATACGAAATTCCCGTATTTACAGAAGGTCTGTAGAGTTAATACAACTCAATATCTACTGTAGGCTTGCGGTTGTGATTTTCGTATGGAAAATGATATAATGTATGTCAGTCTCTAGGTATACTTACCTGGTCTCTTACTGGGTTTACTTCTGTGTTGCTATCATAAAGTTATCACATGCATTCAGAATAATACATCGAAATTGAAGGGCACCTAGATTATGACTCTTGCATGTGATATTTCCTAATGTTTTATAGTTGCGAAATGAATACTGGTCATGTTAATCTTTTAATATTAGGTATAACCAGGATTTAAGATGATAGGCACATACCTCCTAGGTGTATAATTTCTGCCTTACAACACATGTATGCACTATATTTCTGAACTGAATAAGTTTTCCACTGATTTCCTTACAGCTTTAGTAATAAGAATTAGAGTACTTTGTATTATGGCTATATTCTTCCATGTATTTACAAAATGTTTATTTGTACAACCATGATCTATTTTACATATATCCATGATGAATTTTCTGAATTTATCTCCATTGGAGAATCTGTTTAGGGTGTTTCAGTATCACTAATTTGTACAGACAGTAACATTGGTTTGTTTCTATAATTGTTTTCCTGGGAAACTGGAGTATTCCATTCCAATAACTACCTAAGAGTGTATAATTGTGTTTCTTGAATCCCCCTGGGGTATTTCTTTTGTACAGTATCTCCAGATTTAGACCCAGGTTGGGTTTAGACATTCTGGTGGATACTATCCCAGGCTATTGTCCTTACTACCATACAGAAGGTAGAAGATTTGCTTCTGCTATTTACTTCTGTTAAAAGTAAGAACACCACAGACTCTATCAATTTATCCTTTCCCTGCCATTTGGGTTGAAGAACCCATTCTTACTGTCCTTCTCTTATTTATTGAAGCAGATTAAAGTTACAAATAAAATTCATCTTACCATAATTACCAATACTCATAATAAAGACTGATAGGCCAGAATTGACTATAATTGAATTTCTTATCTACCATTACCCAGCATACAACATCTACACCTATAATATAGAGTAGTTAATCATATGTACCCAATTCATACTGCAGAAAATAAAATCCCTAGGTGATTTTAAATACATACCACTCATGCAGTAGACCAACCTCCCAACCGTAGAGTTCTATTTCTCTCCCAAAACTCACCCCCGAGCTGAGACCACCTCCACTATAGATCAACAACCCCTTGATCTGTTTAGGAGCATCTTATTTAAGCTAATAGTTCCCCAAAGCCTGTTTCTAATTCTGCGTCCAGAATAGCAGGATGCTTTTCTTCCTGTTGGCCTAGGCTTCCCATTTTTGGGATTCTTTAAAGTTGTTTTATGCTTTTCCTCAGCTTTTCCAGCTTTTCACCTCTTCCCAACTACTTTCCTCATCATTGGGGAAATTTAGATTCTTCCTCAAAATCTAAATTAGAAATAATTCCTTTCAAGGATTTCTGAAGGATTTTAGGGGAATAGTTGTCTTATCCATCCTCATGGATTTAGCAAGTGATCTCTAAATCTCATTCTTGGTCCACATGCACACCAAAAAGTTTATTTATTTCCTCAACTAAAATATTGAATTACATTCACAATTTATTTATCCTCTGGGGGTCCACTTCCCTTAGGATTAAAGTTCAAATGTCTAACTTTAAAATTTCAACA
>JAXQQM020076771.1:0-26051 GCA_034641835.2 Pinus albicaulis
GCTTTTCTATAAAATGATGCAGGGCTAGCCTGCAAAACCCAGAATATTTTTTTCCAATGCCCGTGCATATAAAACAAGCGCCTCAAACAATTTCCCAACTGTACCATTTGCATGCAGAAGTTTATCTTTCATGTAGTTCAAAATCATTCACCATTGATTTCATACTTTCATTAAAAGCCATCATGTATGGAATTATCTCAATTCCAATATCTACTCATCTTCAGGCAAATTCATAACTTCTTAAACCCAATGACTCAAATCATTCTAATGCTCATCAACCCCATAAACATCATCCATTCAATGAAACAATGTGCCCATGTTTAATATTCAATTCAACATTATTTTAATCAATGAAAGGCTTGGACTCAATGCGCCCTTAAAGGTCGAACTTTGGCAACACATATTAAATCTTATACATTCCAATGTCTCAAATAGTTCCAATAACTCTTATTCACCTATGCACTTAAATAACACCAATCGATCTCATTTATGCAGTTAACCCATATTCATGTGAAGGTTCCAATTCACATATTTCATTCTTGTTTGATTTAGTGCCCATGAAAACTTCATACAGCTTTAATTTGAGAAAATACCAGCGCTCAAAATCTAATAATAAAAACAACAATCTTCTCATGTGATTTAGCTTACCTCCACGATGGACAATCTGGCCCACGCAACTCTTTTCAAACCTGCATCCGTTTTCCAACATTATGCTTGCAACTTCTACATCTCATTTAATATTTTCTTCAGCAAATCATTTGAATAACATCGCCCACAGAAGTTGCATCAACATGCTTACCTTTACAAATACTCCAGCAAACTGTGTTTTTAACACTTCCGTCCACGCTATCAATTCAGATTTATTTCATCAATCTTTTATCAATTCTGGATTGCACCTTCAATTGCTAGATCACACCTTCTGGCATGTCATTTCTGTATTATCAAAACGATGTTTGTTCTCCAGCAGAACTCTGAGAATCGATTGGCGAATGAACCAATACACTCTTCAGCGTCCAGAAAAACCGTTCCATTGCTTCAATTAACTTCTCCACTGCGCTTTTGACATGTGATCCAATTCTCATCACGCAATCAAACAACGTGTGAACTTGATATTAAATTAAATTCAATTTAGCACGCATTGAACACAATCATTATTGATGGCAATGGATTATCGAAGGCATCATTCGCAAATTCAGCTCTACATACAGCAAACACCAATTTAACACTACAGCAAATGCTTAATCGATCTCGATATACATCGATCTTTCCACAACAACAATTTATCACGCATTCAACTGCATTCAACGTGTTATATCATTCAATCAACAACGCCATTCACGATTCAATTGCTATTGAACCCAATTTCTTTGACTTCGACCCTAACCAGCATCTCTTAACACGAATTTTCTTTAATCCTGCCATTCTATGTATTAACCAACCATTCTTTTAAATGTTACTTATGGGACATCGATTTACTTACGCTGTGTATATTATATTATCAGAGTGCCAAGTGTGAAATCGAACATCGATTCACCGAATTTTATAAACCCAACTTCAGAAACTAAATATCCAACAACGTCCAATTAATTGCCATTCCAACATGCTTATATAAGAGTGTTCACAATAAACAGATGAACCATCATCATTGTATACCATTCCACGCCTTTGATTCATGAACACATCCAATACAAGTGCGCATAACTCAACAAAACAATTTCAGAAATCAACACCCAATTTCTAAAAATCACACTTATCATATTAATAAACAAATACTTACAAAATTTTCTTCCTGGCCAGATATTCAACATTTAGGCCCTTACAATTTGCCAGAGGCTTACAGCCTTGGCTGTTCAAAATCTGCTTTCCACCATTCTCATTATTCAAGTGTCTCATTTGCCTTTGAGACCTTCTAATTTATACAAATTAAAAATGCACTAATTTGAGTTTTTTTTTTTTTTGTAAGTTCGGTGTGTCCATGCCATTTCTATTTATATTTTAAGACAGGTTACAAAATATAAAGTCATTCTTGGCCTCAACCTGCCCAGGAGGGAAACCAGGTTTATTGGCCTTCTAAAAACATGGTTTGCATCCCAAAATTGGAATTGTCTCTTACGTCTATGACTAGCTTGTACTATCTGAGTTTCTACTTTAATATTTACAAACATAACAGTAATTTAAAATCAAAATTTACAAACAACCATGAGAGCAGACATCATTTAAACTTCAGATGATGAGACAGGGGCAGGGTCTTTGACATTTGACCCTGGCATTTCTGCTTGGTTCAACTGCTGAAGGATCTGCTGAAGAGTTTTCTCCATACGCCCCACTTTTTCGTCTAATCTGCTGACCCTATCTGCAGTTTGATATTGGGTGATCTTTAGGTGCTGCTGATTGTCCTGAATCTCCAAGAGAAGACTCTGGGTGCGTTGGTCCAGTTGCATTGCTTCTGTCTTTACTTGGACAGGGTGGTTATTCTGGATTGCTTTTGCTAGCATGCATTTTACAATCCAATAGGTATGGACTGTCTGGTTAAACAAAGTGAGCCTGCCTCTTGTATGCCCTGGATCTGTTATAAAATCCAGTATTTCTGCTTCAGTCTCTGTTTCCTCTGGTTCCTGGTGAATTTCCTGTTCCCAACCTCGTATTTCATTCCTGGGTGCCGAGGGGTTGCTCATGACATATTTGACAGCCAATTCTTCCAGGTGGTCGAGATACGTTCTCCGCCCCCTTTTCTTTGGCACTTGGTCTGGCAGAACAGGTTGCTTCCCCTTATTCGCTGCCCTATATTGGCGCTTTCCCATTGTTGGAGATGAGGTTTTGACTAACATTGGCATGCAGGAAGAAACAGAATGAGAATAGGTTTTAAAACAGAGCATGCACCCCACGGTGCCTTCAACCCTTCGCCGAGACGGAAGCTCGACCAAGTTCGTGCAATTGATATCAGTGGTATGACTATGAGGGTTATCTTGCGAGAAAAAGGAAAGGTGGATTATGTTTACAACACTCAGATAAGAAGGAAACCTGTTATAACTAAGGTGGTCGCCAATACTGGAGATGCAGACATGACTATAACTAGGGAATTTAAGCCAGCTTTTCCTGTCAAGATTTTGACAGCGTATTCGAGCCTGGCTGCCACAGTGATTACACAGGTAACTGGGGATTTTGCTTCCTTGCCTTCGCACATGGTTAGTTTGAAGGACATGGGAGTTGCCATGGTCGTGGAGAGGAGGGGTGACCAGATCCCATTCTGGTTTCTAGCTCTTAGCAAACGACAGAAAGAACAGAAGCAACCTGAAAATTAAATTATCCCTATCGCTATAGACAGCATCAACCGCAAGAAAAAACTGAACTTGAAAATAACAGGGATCCCGGAAGCAGGGAGGGACCTGACTCAGTTCCGGTTCGAGATAATTGCCGAACACCAAAACCAACATAATTCCTAACCTATCTTCTTCACTGCAAACCATATTTGCCGCATTAACAATTAAGAGCTTTAAGGTTATTATCAGAACATACCCGAACAAATTCCCACGGATTCGAGGTTGCAGGGCTGTATTTTGTCTTCGACGCCTCCAAACTTTCGCATGCCAGGGAAAATGCATGCTAGAATGAAGAGGCGGGGTAGATAAACTTACCAAATGTCCTCTTGCTTTTTCGGTTGTCTGACAGCCACCCTGGCCATCATGCGCCATCCAGCCTTTTCCGGCGTTCGCTCCATCCACCTTGCTGTTCTGACAGGTCATTTAAGTGATCTTAAGTGGTGTTTACGGAAGCTCTGCCATGTTTCGACCTTCCGTTATCATGATTTGAGCTTTATCCCATTAAAATCTCAACAAATCCCTAAATCTCTCAACATCCCTAAAAGACAGATTTTTATCCCTAAAACCTTGAAACTAATTCCAACTTAGGCTCCATTATTAATTCTAAATTATCTAGAAACTAATTTCTCTCATTCTCACAAATAATTAATTAAAATATAATTAATCACTCAAAATAATATTAATATTTACATGAAATTTAATATTTCTTCAAAACATGAAACCCCCTAGCTTAAATAAAATACAAGGTGTTTTTCAGAGCTAATGCTCCTGCATCATAAAATTTAGCTTTTCTATTAAATCTATCTTTTTTGAAATCTAGCTTTTCCATTAAATCTATTATTTCTATGAAATCTAGATTTTCTATTATTTTTATGAAATTAGATTTTCTATTAAATCTATCTTTTTTGAAATCTAGTTTTTCTAGATTTTTTATTATTTCTCATACCTAAGTTTTCTATTATTTCTATCTGGTTTACAATCTACAATTTCTATTAAGTCGATCTTTTTTGAAATGTAGCTTTTCTATAAAATCTATCTTTTTTGAGATCTAGTTTTTCTTTTTATAACTTTTTTGAAATATAACCTTTTTATTATTTCTGAAATCTATCTTTTCAATATTTTTTGAAATCTAGCTTTTCTAATAAATCTATCTTTTTTTAAATCTAGGTTTTCAATGAAATCTAGCTTTTCTATTATTTCTAAGAAATCTGGTTTTTCAATTATTTATATGAAATCTTGGTTTTCTATTAAATTTATATATTTTTTTAAATTTAGTTTTTCTATAATTCTATATTTTCTTTGAAATCTAGTTTTTCTATTAAAGCTATCTTTTTTGAAATCTAGTTTTTTTATAGTTTTTCAATTATTTCTATGAAATCTATCTTTTCTATTAAATCCATCTTTTTTGAAATCTAGTTTTTCTATTAAATCCATTTTTTTTGAAATCTAGCTTTTCTATTAATTCTATTTTTTTTAAATTTGTTTTTTCTATTAAATCGATTTCTTTTGAAATCTACCTTTTCTATTAAATCCATCATTTTTGAAACCCATCTTTTCTATTAAATCCTTCTTCTTTGAAATCTAGCTTTTATATTAAATCCATCTTATTTGAAATCTATATTTTCTATTAAATCTTCATTTTTTGAAATCATTTTTTTTTTCTATTAAATCTATCTTTTTTGATTTTTATATTTTATATTAAACCTATCTTTTTTGAAATCTAGCTTTTTTATTAAATCCATCTTTTCTATTAAATCTATTTTTTTTTTTAAACCTAGTTTTTCTAGATTTTCTATTATTTTTATGAAATCTAGCTTTTCTATTAAATCTATCTTTTTTGAATTATAGTTTTTTTTATTATTTCTCAAATCTAGATTTTCTTTTATTTATATTTTATTTATATCTTTTCTATTATTTATATATTTTCTATTAAATCTATTTTTCTATGAAATCTAGTTTTTCTATTAAATCCATCTTTTTTAAAATCTAGGTTTTTCTAGTTTTTCTTTTAATTCTATGAAAACTAACTTTTCTATTAAATCCAATTTTCCTATTAAACCTATCTTTTTTTAAATCTAGTTTTTCTTTTCAATCTGTCTTTTTTTTTTCAAAATCTAGCTTTTCTATTATTTTTGAAATCTATTTTTTTTATTAAATCTGAAAACTAGTTTCTCTATTAAATCTAGAGTTTTGAAATTTAGCTTTGCTATCAAATTTATCGTTTTTGAAATCTAGATTTTCTATTATTTCCATGAAATCTAGATCTTCCATTTTTCTAAAATCTAGCTTTTCTATCTTTTCTGAAATCCATCTTTTCTATGAAATATAGTTTTTCTATTATTTCTATCTTTTTTGAAATCCATTATTTCTAAGAAATCTGGTTTTTCAATTATTTCTATGAAATCTTGGTTTTCTATTAAATCTATTTTTTTTTATATCCAGTTTTTCTATCATTCTATATTTTCTTTGAAATCTAGTTTTCCTATTAAATCTATCCTCTTTGAAATCTAGGCTTTTCTAGTTTTTCAATTATTTCTATGAAATCTATCTTTTCTATTAAATCCAGCTTTTTTGAAATCTAGCTTTTCTATTAAATCCATCTTTTTTGAAATCTAGCTTTTCTATTAATTCTATTTTTTTAAATCTATTTCTTCTATTAAATCTATTTCTTTTGAAATCTACCTTTTCTATTAAATCCATCATTTTTGAAACCCATCTTTTATATTAAATCCATATTTTTTCAAATCTAGATTTTATTTTAAATCCATATTCTTTGAAATCTAGCTTTTATATTAAATCCATCTTATTTGAAATCTAGATTTTCTATTAAATCTTCAGTTTTTGAAATCTTCTTTCTTTTTTCTTTTTTTTCTTTTTTTTTCTTTTTTCTATTAAATCTATCTTTTTTGAATCCTATATTTTATATTAAACCTATCTTTCTTGAAATCTAGCTTTTTTCATTAAATCTATCCTTTCTATTAAATCTATCTTTTCTTGAAACCTAGATTTTCTAGATTTTCTATTATTTTCATGAAATCTAGCTTTTCTATTAAATCTATATTTTCTATTAAATCTTTTTTTTTTGAATTCTAGTTTTTCTATTATTTCTCAAATCTAGATTTTCTTTTATTTCTATTTTATTTATAGCTTTTCTACTATTTATATCTTTTTTTTTCTATCTTTTCTATTAAATCTATCTTTTTTGAAATCTAGCTTTTCTATTAAATATATTCTTTTTTTGATATCTAGCTTTTCATTTAAATCTATCTTTTATGAAATCTAGCTTTTCTATTTCTATCTTTTTTTAGATCTAGCTTTTCTATTATCTCTGAAATGTAATTTTTCTATTAAATCTGAAATCTAATTTTTTTATTATATCTATATTTTTTGAGATCTAGCTTTTCTATAATTTCTATGAAATCTTGCTTTTCTATATTTTCTGAAATCTAGTTTTTCTATCTTTTCTTAAATACAGATTTTTTATTATTTCTATCTTTTCTTTAAAATCTAGCTTCTCTATTATTTACATCTTTTTTGAATTTTTTTCTTTCTATTATTTTTATCTTTTTTGAAATCTAGCTTTTCTATTGTATCTATCTTTTTTGAAATCTAGCTTTTCTATTATCTTTTTTAAAATCTATGTTTTTTTCTAATTTTTCTTTTAATTCTATGGAAGCTAATTTTTCTATTAAATCCAACTTTTCTATTAAACCTATCCTTTCTTAAATCTAGTTTTTCTATTAAATCTATTTTTTTTTAAATCTAGCTTTTCTATTATTTCTAAAATTTACCTTTTTTATTAAATCTAAAAACTGGGTTCTGTATTAAATCTAGTGCTTTGAAATTTAGCTTTTCTATAAAATTCATCTTTTTTGAAATCTAGGTTTTCTAGTTTTTCTATTATTTCTATGAAATCTAGATTTTCTATTTTTTCTGAAATCTAGCTTTTCTATTTTTTATGAAATCCATCTTTTGAATGAAACCTAGTTTTCTATTATTTCTATCTTTTTTGAAATCCAGGTTCTCTATTATTTCTATCTTTTTAGAAATCTAGCTTTTCTATTAAATCCATCTTTTTTGAAATCTAGTTTTTCTAGCTTTTCTATTATTTCTATGAAATCTAACCTTTCTATTAAATATATCTTTTTTAAAATCTATCTTTTCTGTGAAATCTAGCTTTTCTAAAATCTAGTTTTTCTATAAAATCTAGTTTTTCTATTAAATCTATCTTTTTCGAAATCTAGTTTTTCATTTAATTCTATAATTTCTACGAAATCTAGCTTTTATAATATTTTATGAAATTAGATTTTCTATTAAATCTATCTTTTTTGAAGTTTATTTTTTCTATTTAATCTATCTCTTTTGAAATCTAGTTTTTCTATTATTTCTCACACATAAATTTCTATTATTTCTATCTTGTTTTAAATCTAAAATTTGTATTAAGTTTATCTTTTTTGAAATCTAGCTTTTCTATAAAATCCGTCTTTTTTGAAATCTAGTTTTTCTATTTCTACCTTTTTTGAAATATAGCTTTTCTATTATTTCCGAAATCTAGCTTTTCTATCTTTTTTGAAATCTAGGTTTTGAATGAAATCTAGCTTTTCTATTATTTCTAAGAAATATAATTTCTCCATTATTTCTATGAAATCTTGGTTTTCTATTAAATCTTTTTCTTTTTTAAATCTAGTTTTTCTATCATTCTATCTTTTCTTTGAAATCTAGTTTTTCTATTAAATCTATCCTTTTTGAAATCTAGTTTTTTCTAGTTTTTCAATTATTTCTATGAAATCTATCTTTTCTATTAAATCCATCCTTTTTGAAATCTAGCTTTTCTATTAAATCCATCTTTTTTGAAATCTAGCTTTTCTATTAATTCTATTTTTTTTTTAAATCAGGTTTTTCTACTAAATCGATTTCTTTTGAAATATACCTTTTCTATTAAATTCATCATTTTTGAAACCCATTTTTTCTATTAAATCCATATTTTTGAAATCTAGATTTTCTATTAAATCCATCTTCTCTGAAATCTAGCTTTTATATTAAATCCATTTTATTTGAAATCTAGATTTTCTATTAAATCTTCATATTTTTTTAATTTTTTAATTTTTAATTTTATTTTTTTGTATTAAATATATCTTCTCTACTGAATCTATCTTTTTTTGAAACTTGGCTTTTCTAGATTTTCTATTATTTTTATGAAATCTAGCTTTTCTATTAAATCTATATTTTCTATTAGATCTATCTTTTTTGAATTCTAGTTTTTCTATTATTTCTCAAATCTAGACTTTCTTTTATTTGTATTTTATTTATAGCTTTTCTAATATTTATATCTTTTTTTCTATCATTTCTATTAAATCTATCTTTTTTTGAAATCTAGCTTTTCTATTAAATATATTCTTTTTTTGATATCTATTTTTTCATTTAAATCTATCTTTTATCTTTTTTGAGATCTAGCTTTTTTATTATCTCTAAAATGTAATTTTTCTATTAAATATGAAATCTAGCTTTTTATTATATCTATATTTTTTGAAATCTAGGTTTTCTATCTTTTATATTATTTCTATGAAATTTATCTTTTCTATATTTTCTGAAATCTAGTTTTTCTATCTTTTCTTAAATATAGATTTTCTATTATTAATTAACTAATAATATTAATGTTAATTATTGTTTTAATAGTTTAATTAATTAACGTTCTATTAATTCATTTCTTTAAACATATTGAAAATAATTTTATTAAACACTTTTAAATAAATATTTTAATTAATATATTGTCAAAAGTTTTAATTAATATTTTAAAGTTAAAAGCATTCAAGTATAATTCCAACATCTTATTATTATTATTATTATTATTATTATTAACTAAATCTCAATATATTCATGTTTAGATATATTTGAATAATGTAATTAAATATAATAATTACATATTAATTATTTAATTAATATGTCAATGTAATAATGGCAATATAATAATTATTTCACTTTATTATTAATTAATATTAATATAATTTTTTCCAGATTTTTTAATTAATCTTTATTGTTATCAAACATTTTTTTATACAAAAGTTTTAATTACATATTGTAAAATGTTTTAATTAATACTATTAATTATTATTTTACTTAATAATGTTTAATGCTCCAATTTATTAATATTTTAATGTTTAAATTAATTAATGTATATTAATTATGGATTGTATTAAAGTACAATTTACTCATTGAAGTGATCAAGTAGATTTTTTTAATGGTTACAAGGTTAAAATATTATTTAAATGGTTAGATTTATTATTATTATTATTATTATTTTATATAATAATAATAATAATTTAATAATATAATATTATAATATAATTGTATTAATAATAATTAATAATTATTATATTAATAATTATTAATATAATTTAATAGAGGGTGCTGGGCTTGCTGGACTTCTTTGTCTGCCTCGTGGGTAGCTGACTAACTTTTTTAAAATCTAGAGTTTCTATTAAATCTATCTTTTTTTTTAAATCTATCTTTTCTAATAACGCTGCCCTTTTTATGAAATATAGATTTTATATTATATCTATCAATTCTATCAAACCTAGCTCTTCTACTAAATATATATATATATATATATATATATATATATATATATATTTTAAATCAAATATAGCTTCTCTCTTAAATCTATTTTTATGGAAAGAGAGCTTTTATATTTCCTTCTTTTTTGAATTCTAGCTTTTCTTTTTCTATATTTTTTGAAATATAGGTTTTCTAGCTTTATTATTATTTCTAAAATCTAGTTTTTCTATGAAATCTATATTTTTTATGAAAATTAATATTTCTGTTATTTCTAAAATCTACATTTTCTATTGAATCTATATTTTTTGAAATATAGTTTTTCTATTAAATTTACCTTTTTTTAAATCTAGTTTTTCTATTAAATTTATTTTTTTTGAAATCTAGGTTTTCTATGAAATCTATATTTTTTTGAATTATAGTTTTTCTAGCTTTTTTATTATTTCTATGAAATATAGTTTTTCTATGAAATTGGTCTTTTCTAGTTTTTTTATTATTTCTATGAAATCTAGCTTTTCTATTAAATCTATCTTTTTTGATATCTAGATTTTCTATTAAATTTATCTTTTTTTAAATCTAGCTTTTCTATTAAATTTGTCTTTTTGAAATCTAGATTTTCTATTAAATCTATCTTTTTTGAAATTTAGCTTTTCTATTTATGTATTCCTTGAAATCTAACTTTTCTAGATTTTCTATTATTTATAAAATCTAGTTTTTCTATGAAATCTAGTTTTTCTATTCAATCCATCTCTTTTGAAATCTAGCTTTTCTAGCTTTTCTATTATTTTTATGAAATCTGTCTTTTCTATTAAATCTATCTTTTCTATGAAATCTAGCTTTTCTATTTCTAACTTTTCAAAAATTTAGTTTTTCTAGCTTTTAGATCTTTTCAGAAATCGAGTATTTCTAGCTTGTCTATCTTTTATGAAATCTAGATTTTTTAGCTTTCCTACATTTTTTGAAATATAGTTTTTCTATTATTTGTGTATTTTCTATGAAACTAGATTTTCTAGCTTTTCTATCTTTTTTGAAATATAACTTTTCTATTAAATCTATATTTTTTGAAATCTAGCTTTTCTAACTTTTCTATTATTTCTATGAAATCTATCTTTTCTAAAATCTATCTTTTTCGATTAAATCTATCTTTTCTATTAAATCTATATTTTTTGAAATCTATCTTTTCCATTAAATATATCTTTTATGAAATCCAGATTTTCTATTAAATCTAGGTTTTCTAGATTTTTTATTAAATCTATTATTTTTGAAATCTTTTTCCGATTAAATATATTTTTCTATTAAATATATATTTTTTGAAATCTATCTTTTCTATTAAATATATCTTTTATGAAATCTAGATTTTCTATTTAATCTAGTTTTTCTAGCTTTTTTATTAAATCTATTATTTTTGAAATCTAGCTTTTCTATTATTTCTATCTTTTTTGAAATCTATATTTTCTCTTATTTCTTTTTTTTTTTGAATTGATATTTTCTGTTAAATCTATCTTTTTGAAATATAGATTTTCTAGGTTTTCTATTATTTTTATGAAATCTAACTTTTCTATTAAATCTAGCTTTTCTGAAATCTAGCTTCTCTATGAAATCTAGAATTTTTATGAAACTATCTTTTTTAAATATAACCTTTCTAGCTTTTCTTTTATTTCTGTGAAATTTAGCTTTTCTTTTATTTCTATGAAATCTATCATCTCTATTAAAACTATCTTTTTGAAATCTAGATTTCTATTAAATCTATTTTTTTCAAATCTAGGTTTCATTTAAATCTATCCTTTTTCAAAACTAGCTTTTATATATTTTCTCAAATCTAAATTTTCTATTTCTATCTTTTTTGAAATCCAGTTTTTCTATTATTTATGAAATCTTGTTTTTCTATTAAATCTAAAATCTAGCTTTTCTATTAAATATGTTTTTCTAAATCTAGCTTTTCTATTAAATCCTTCTTTTCTGAATTCTAGTTTTTCTAGCTTTTTGAGGACACTCAAGATTTTTGAAAACTTACCACAGGGTCAAGAAAGAATTTTTTTGGGATGGCCTTAAATATGATATTCAAAATTTTGTGGCGAAATGTTTGGTTTGCCAGCAGAAAATTCGAAGGTTCAAGCAGTGGAAGATCACATCGAGCATCAACAAGAAGTTCTCCAACTCTTAAAGGATAACCTGAATTTGGAAAAAAAATCAAATGAAACAACAGTCACATCAACATCATAGCGAGAGAAGTTTTGATGTAGGAGATTAGGTATTTTTACGGCTACAACCATAGAAACAAATTTCCCTCAAGCAAGCTAAGAAGGATAATAAATTATCACCAAAGTACTATGGTCCTTACAAAGTGTTGCAAAAGATTGGTACTATGACATACAAATTGGAGCTTCCTGCTTCTTCACAAGTGCATCCATTTTTCCATGTTTCATGCTTAAAGAAGGTTATAGGTGAAAATCTTCCAGTTCAAACAATATTGCCAGAACTTGAAGAGGAAGGAAAAATCATATTGGAACCTGAAGCGGTCACGAAAACAAGAACTCGACACCTATGGAATTGATCAATTTCAGAGTATCTAATCGAGTGGAAGAACTTACCCACTGAAGATTCTACATGGGAGGATGAGAATTTTATACATAAGCACCTAGAGCTACTCAAGCGTTGAGGACAACACTTTTTTGAAGGAGAGGTGCATGTTAGGTCCTTACATTACTAGTATAGTCCCTTATTGTTGTTAGTGTAACCCCCTTACTATTATTATTGTACCCCTGTAACCCCCATATTGTTATTATTGTTCCCTTAAATTATTATTGTGAGGTCGGCTAGGATTACATTGTGGCCCCACTAGGATTATATTATTGCCCCATGGACTCCTATATATAGAAAGGAGGTTTTGTAATTTGTATCATCCAAGAATTGGTCACTAATGTAATGTATTGGAGGTTTCCCCCTAGAAGTGGCTTATTTCTAAGGTGTTGATATCTCTTTTCTTCTATTTTTGGAGTTGGTTTCACAACACCTCCCCCCTCTCTCTCTCTCCCCCCCCCCCTCTCTCTCTCTCTCTCTCTCTCTCTCTCTCTCTCTCCTTGTGTGTGTGTGTGTGTCCCTTTCTCCCTCTCCCTCTCTCTCCCTCCTTCTCTCTCTCTCTCTCCCTTTCTTTCCCCCTCTCCCTCCCTCCATACCTCCCTAAATCAATATCTCTCTCTATCTCGATATCGCTCTCCCTCTCCCTCTCCCTCTGCCTCTGCTTCTCTTTCGCTCTCCCTCACCCTCTCTCTCTCTCTCTCCCTCCCTCTCCATCTCTTCCTTTCTCTATCTCTCTCTCTCTCTCCATGTATCTCATGCTCTCTCCCTCCCTCCCTTTCCCTCTCTCCATATCCTTATCCCACTCCCCCTCTCTACCTACCTCTCTCCATCCATCCCTCTTTCTCTCCCTCGCTCTCTCCCTCTCACCCTTTCTCTCCCTTCCCCTCCCTATGTTTCTCCCTCCCTCTCTCTCCCTCCATATCCATCTCTCCCTATCCCTCTCTCTCTCTCCCTCCTTACCCACCTCCCCCCCCTCTCTCTCTCTCTCCCTCCCTCTCTCTATCTCCCTCTCTCTCTTTCTCTCTCCCTCTTCCTCCATCTCCCTCTCCCTCCCAACCACTCCCCCTCCTCCCTCTCTCCCTCTCTCTCTCTCCATCTCCCTCCCTCTTCCTCCATATACCCATCCCCCCTCAATCCCTCCTGCTCTCACTCTCCCCATCGCCCTCCCTCACTCCCTCTTCCTCTCTTTCTTTCTCCCTCACTCTCCCCTCTCACTCTCTCCCTCTTGCTCTCCCTCTCTCTCCCTCTCTTTCTATATACCTCCCACCCACTCTCCCTCTCACTCCATCCCTCACTCCCTCCACCCCGCTCCATCCCTCCCTCTCTCCCTCTCTCTCACTTTGCCTCCATCTCCCGTCCCCTCTTTCCCTCTCTCCCTATCTCCTCTCACTCCACTGCTCCCGCACTCCCTCTGCCTCACCCTCCCTCTGCCTCCCTCCGCCCCCTCCCTCTGCCTCCCTCCACCCCCTCCCTCTGCCTCCCTCCTTTTATCCCTCTCACTCCCTCCCTACCTCCCTCTCTCCATCCCTATCCCCCCTCCCTCCCTACCTCTCCCAATACCCCGCTCCCTCCCTCTCTCAATCCCCGCTCCCTCCCTCTCTCCCTTTCCCTCTCTCTCTATCCCTCTCTCTTCCCTATCTCTCCGTCCTGCTCCCTCTCCCTCACTGTCCCCCTATCTCTCTCACTACTACCCTCTATCTCTCTCCCTACCTCCCTCTCCCTCCCTCCCTCTCTCATCTATCTCCTTCTCTCCTCTATCTCTCCCTCCCACCATCCCTCCCTATCGCCATCCCTCTCTTCCTCTCTCTCTCCCAATCTCCCGGCCTCTCTCCCTCTCCCTCTCGCTCACTCCCTTTCTCCTTCCAACTGTCTCTCTCTCTCTCCCCCCCTCTAATTCCCTCTCCCCCCTTCCCCCTCTTCTTCCCCTCCCTATCCCCCCTCTCTCCCTTCCTCCCTCCCTCAAATCCTCTCCCTCTCTCTCTCCTTATCC
This sequence comes from Pinus albicaulis, assembly GCA_034641835.2. Taxonomy (NCBI): domain Eukaryota; kingdom Viridiplantae; phylum Streptophyta; class Pinopsida; order Pinales; family Pinaceae; genus Pinus; species Pinus albicaulis. The sequence continues at coordinate 14,443 of JAXQQM020076771.1, forward strand.
CTCCCCTCTCCCTCCCTCCCTTCCTCTCCTTCTCCCTCTCTACCCCTCCCTCTCTCTCCCTATATCTCTATCCTGCTCTCCACTCACTCGCCCCTCTCCCTCTCCCTCTGCCTCCCTATCCCTCCCTCCCTCGCTCCCTCCCTCTCTCCCTCCTCATGTCCCTACTTCTCACTCCGTTTTCGTCCCTTCCTCTATCCCTCCCGCCCTTCCTCTCTCCCTTTTTCCCATATCTCCCTCTTCCTCTCTCTCTATCACTCTCTGCCCTCTCCCGTCCTTTGTATCCCTCTCCGCCTTTCTCCCCCTCTCTCTATCCGTCTCTCTCCCCCTAACTCCCTATCCCTCTCCCTCTCACTACCTCCCTTCCTCCCCTCGCTCCCACCCCATCTCCCTCCCTTCCTCCCCTCGCTCCCACCCCATCTCCACCCCATCTCCCTCCCTTCCTCTCTCCCCATATCGATATCCATATCCCTCTCCCTCTCCCTCCATCCCTCCCACTCTCTCTCTCTCTCTCCATTTTTCTCTCTCTCCCCCGTCCCCTCTCTCTCCCTCCCTCCCTATATTTCTCTCCATATACCCCCCCCCCCCTCTCTCTACCTCCCTCCCTCTCCCTTCACTCTCCCTCCCTCCCTCTCTCCCCCCTATCCTACCCTCCCTCTCTCCCTATCCCTTCCTCCCTCTCAACCTCTCTCTCCCCCTTCCTCCTCCTCCCACCCTCTCTCCCTCCATCTCCCTCTCTCCCTCCCACTCACTCTCCCTCACTCCCTCTCTTGCCATCTCCTTGTCCACCTCCCACTCCTCCACCCTTCCTCTACCTCCCTCTCCCCATCCCCTCTCCCTATCTCCCTCGCTCTCTCCCTCCCTCTACCCCTATCTCTCTCTCTCTCTCTCCCTACCTCCTACCCAGTCTCCCTCTCCCTATCCCTTTCACCCTCTCCCTCCCACTTCCTCTCCTTCCCTCTCTCCCTCTCTCTCTCCCTCCCTCTCTCCCTTTTCCTCCCTCACTCCCCGTCCTCCTCTCTCTCTCCATCCCCATATCCATATCCATATCCCTCTCCCTCTCCCTCCATCTCTCCCACCACCTCTCTCCCCTCCTCCCTCTCTCTCTCTCTCTCTCTCTCTGTCCCCCGTCCCCCCTCTTTCTCCATCCCCCGTCCCCTCTCTCTCCCTCCCTCGCTTTGTCTCTTTGCCCCTCCCTCCCTATGTCTCTCTCCATATCCCTCTCTCTCTCTCTCTCTACCTCTCTCTCTCCCTCTCTCTCTCTCTCTCCATATCCCTCTCTCTCTCCCTCCCCCTTCACTCTCCCTCCCTCCCTCTCACCCTTTATCTCCATTCCCCTCCCTCTGTTTCTCCCTCTCTCTCTCTCCCTCCATATCCATCTCTCCCTATCCCTCTCTCTCCCTCCCTCCTTACCCACCTCCCTCTCTTTCTCTCTCTATCTCCCTCTGTATCTTTATCTCTCCCTCTTCCTCCCTCTCCCTCTCCCTCTCAACCACTCCCCCTTCTCCCTCCCTCCCTCCCTCTCTCTCTCTCTCCATATCCCTCCCTCTTCCTCCCTATACCAATCCCCCCTCAATCCCTCCTACTCTCACTCTCCCCATCCCCCCTCCCTCACTCCCTCTTCCTCTCTCTCTTTCTACCTCACTCTCCCCTCTCACTCTCTCCCTCTTGCTCCCCCTCTCTCTCCCTCTCTTTCTCTATAGCTCCCACCCACTCTCCCTCTCATTCCCTCCATCTCTCCCTCCCAACCCCGCTCCATCCCTCCCTCTCCCCCTACCTCTCCCCCCCCATCTTTCCCTCTCTCCCTGTCTCCTCTCACTACACTGCTCCCGCACTCCCTCTGCCTCACCCTCTCACTCCCTCTCCCATGCTCACTTCTTCCCTCCATTTCCCAATCCTCCTCTCCCCCCCCTCACTCCCTTTATCCCTCTCACTCCCTCCCTACCTCCCTCTCTCCATCCCCATCCCCCCTCCCTCCCTCCATACCTCACCCTCTCCCCCCTCCCTCCCTCTCTCTCTCTCTATCCCTATCTCTTCCCTATCTCTCCCGCCCGCTCCCTCTCCCTCACTGTCCCTCTATCTCTCTCACTACTGCCCTCTATCTCTCTCCCTCCCTCCCACCATCCCTCCCTCTCGTCCTCCCACCATCCCTCCCTCTCGCCATCCCTCTCTTCCTCTCTCTCTCCCAATCTCCTGCCCTCTCTCCCTCTCCCTCACTCCCTCTCTCCTTCCAGCTCCCTCTCTCTCTATCCCACCCTCTAATTCCATCTACCCCCTTGGGTCCATCCTGGTTTGGATACTAATAATATGTTCTACTTCCCATATTGTAGATAGTGACCACCTATCTTTGAAAAAGGTACAACATGTTTTCAAATTTTGGAATTTGGTGGATGTTAGACAACACCAGGTAATTTTTTTGACTTGTCTTTAAATTCCAATATATTCCTGCAATGTGAATTAGTTCAACGCTAAGGGTTCAATAGTAAATTTATGAATCTTATGGCATTTTTTCTAGTCTAAAATTTTAAAATTTTTAGAACTTTGACTTTTTTTTTTTCATTTTAAATCAATTAAAAAATTTCTTTCATATCTATAAAGTATTGAATCCATGATTTTATCCACAGTTATGCATGTGCATGAAAAGTAACTGACATAATAATCAACATTCATATATTCATTAGAGAAATTTATCCCTCATTAGTAATATCATATAATACTTGCATATCCATAAACAATGGAGCAAATACAAATCATCTAATACCCACACAACTATCAAAAATGGAGTAAAAAGAACAAAAAAGAGTTTAGGTTGGACGGCTCTAGCTCAGTTATAAGGTTAAATAAATTGGAGCAGGTGTATGATTCCCATAACAAACAATTTCTTTGTTGCCATTACAAAGGACAAGAAAGGTGTTGTTATATAGTAATCAGGGTGGAAAAGTTGTATTTCCATGCATTTATATATTAAACTATGTGTCAATAAATGTGGAGAGATTCATATATGTTTTTTTTTAATCCCCATGCTTAATAAAGCTAGAGTGAAGATGGAGTTTTATATTTTTTATATTTTGAATTAACTAATTTGTAACAACGTGATATAGGTGAGCATGTGTTTTTATTTCTGGAGAGATGCTACTATTTTATTTTTCTTTTTTTTGTGAATTTGGTAGGTCCTTACTAGTTTCTATTACCATAAACGCAGATTGCATCATATACAAAGCTGGTGGCCTCAACCTGCCCGTAGGAAACCAGGTTTGTTGGCCACCTTAGCGCATTGAAAGCCATCCAAAATTGAAATTTTTTCCTTCTTCTACTTTCCACAATGGCCAATTTACTATTTAAAGCATTAACTAAATGAAAATTAAAATCATAAACACTATTCCCAAATTTATAAAACATAGGATGGGTTACTATCCATCTGAAGAGTCTATCGGTGCATGATCCTTAGCAGTGGAACCAGGCATGTCCACTTGTTGCATCTGTTAAATCTACTTCTCAATTCGGTCTATTCGAGTTGTCATTTGAGATTGTGACACCTTGATTTGCTGAAGCTAAATGGTAATATCCTGAAAAAGTGCAATAACTGACAGTGTTTCATTCCCTTACCCTGGACGAAGACTTTGCATTTCTTTAGCCGGGACACATTTCATTATCTAATATGTATGACCACTTTGATTAAACAATGACAGACACCCTCTTGAATTTCCTAGATTATTAATGAAATCCATTATTTCCTCCTCTGCCTCATTATCCTCCTCATTACTGTAACTTTATTTTTCCCATCCCTGGATTTTATCCTTGATTTGGGGAGGGTTCCCAAAAGAATACGCTTGCGAGATATTCTGTAATATTTCTTGCTTATTCTTCCTACCTCTTTTACTAGTCTCAACCTTGGGTTTTACCATCTAAACCTTCCCTTTATCCTGAGCATCGACCTTACTCTTCTTCATTTTCCTCTTCACCATTCTTTTGTTCTTAATGTTCTCCTTAAAAACTGTGTAATCTATCTGAGAGCCTGTATGATGGAAGAACATAGATATTACAGTTAAAATTTGCATTTTGAGGGATAAATCTTCCTCTGGAAAATAATTCGCATAATGATTGTTGTAATTTTGTTAGCTGAGGTAATTAACTAATAGATTTGGATAGCTAAGTTGTCAGATATAGAGACTCTGACAAAAGATATAGGAAAAATCCAAATATGACAATGACATTTTATTCCTTCTGAACAAAGATCATAAAATTTACCTTCACTGTGATGACCACTAGTATTCGAGAGATGCTTGGATTTTGACCGAACCAGATAGACAAGACATTCACAGAAACTATTATGAATTTCCCCTATGGTTTTATAGATTTGCAAACAAGGTATTTTCAAGATGTTCCCCTGCCTAAAATAGACGAGGCATTCAAACAGACAACAAAGGCCCCAATTATTCCCTAATTCATTTATATTATCCAAAAAAAGGTGGAAACATGTGAAAAAACACTTTCCAGAATCCTCAAACGAGGTTGCTTCCCAATAAGCCTAGATTCAACTCCATGCATCCAGAAATTATAATAATTTGAAAAAAATTTCAATTTACCATCAGAGTTAAACTTGCATGCATGCTTGAAATACATGGAGGTTATGAAATAGAACTCCTTGATGCTACAGGTATCATGAAAACAAGGTTGAATGGCTTCCTCTAATACTAAGAAATTTGAATTCTTGACCTTTAGACTGTTGATTTCCAAATGCATTCCACACATTTTTAATCCTTCTCTATCCCGTCTCATCTGCAAATTAATAACTAGAAACGTAATGTTGGAATAGAGAGTTACATACCCCTGAACCCACAGTGGAAGCCTCTGAATAATGTCTGCACTAGTACTTGTCCTAAAATCGCTGCGCCTCCTTCTTTGAAATGTTTTATGCGTATTCCCTTGTTGCCTCCTTAAGATTTTCTTATTTTTCATATTCCGATGCTCTCCTGACAATCCAACATGTCTTAATAAATGCGACATCATTTCAAATAATGCTGCATACCTGGTGATATGCATGCCGACTGTGTTCTCATGCATGAACCATTGTCCAGTCAGTGCGATCACCTTCCACCTGCCTTGTGGCACTTAACATCAAGCACACTAATTGGGGGGCTACTATTTGCTGCATTAGATGATAGCATTTGCAAAATTATAATTTGATTTTGTATCTCTTGAGATCTGAGTTTATGGTGGTTTTATCAGCCCTCTAAGCTAGAGAAAGTTGTGATTTATGACCTTGTTGAAGACATGGTTTGTCTATTGGATGCCTTCGATATTGAGAAGGAAACTATATGTTTGGACATACAATGAAATCCAGAGAATATGTACTACTCGGTTGGTGAAAATGTTCATTGTAACTACTTTTATTTCGCATAAGTTGTGATTGAGAAATGATGTTTCTAGATTCAGTCTTTGAATTATTTCGCAAATGAATTAATTTCAATTAAAATGTTAGCGGAAAAGTCAATATATTGTAATTTAGTGCAAGGATGGTCATTCAACTACTGTGATGAAAATAATATAATATGTTATCCACGCAAACTTGTTAGGAGTTTCTCAAGAATAAGAATATGAATAATATTCCAACTATGAATCAGATCATTAATTTGCTAAATTTTCTAGGAAGTTGGAATGGGGATTTGAAAAATATAAAGGAAAACTCCCCTTCAAAAATTTTGATTGTGGAAGGGTTGGAATTTTTTCATCAAGAATATTTATGTGTTTCCCTTAACCATTATTTTTTGAAGTTTCGATTATGATTTGTGTGGATAAGTCCTCGAATCTTTAAGGAACGTTTGTGGATCACTAAATCTGAAATTTGTGGGAGAACAATAAACACAATCCCTAGTGTCCACATCCTAATTATATAAGGTATTATTCTTACAATGAAGAAGGGAACCACTCGAATGTATTCGAGCACCATTAGATTGAGGACACAATTCTTTCAATTTCCCTGTCACTTCCTTCATGCAATGTGAGTAGTCACTCGCATTCAAATAGTTCTGATTTCTATCATGGCAGAAATTTGCATCAACTACTTATTATAGAGATGGGATGCTTGAAACAAAGAAGCTGGTGCGAATTTTTGCCATAATAGAAATCTGACGGCATAGATGGGGTTTTTAATTTATTGGTTATACCCTTCTTAATAACGTGGGTTTCAATATTCAGTTTGTATATCAAAGAAAGAATTGGAAGGGGCTTCAAATAAATTGGATAGGGGAATAAAATTAAGCAGTGCTCACATTTTATTCATCAAACATGGTATTAGTTTTCTATGTTGATTTCCTTCATATGTAAATAATATATATTGTTTCTTGTCCAGTTTTTGCAACAACAAAATTAAGTTGATAGAGGTGAAACTATGTTTTATCTTGAGGAAAGAAAAATAATTGTCTTGGAATGGCTAAAGGAAACATCAAGGAATGACAAAGAAATTTGTGGAGGAGGCAGTTGCATTCGCATAGGAGCGAGTGCATGAAAATTATAACTCACACCAACCATCTCACGTGATGTTCTCACTAGAAAATGCATCGCTCACTCAGGTAAGGAACATGCCAAATACTATGAAGATATGGAACGTCGATTGAAGAATGATGCCATAACGTCATTGGGATGGAGATAAGAGGTTAAGGAATAAATGATTTATTTTTTTCAAAGTAGGATAATGAATCACCATGTGGGATAAGCTATGATCCTCATATGGGGCAGGGTTGTTCTACCAAAAATATGACTTCGTAAGAGCATTTCTTAGTCTCTAGATGGTATTTTGAAATTTCCATTTGATGGTTATACTATTAGGACATGCGTAGTCTTTTAACCATTCCTCTATTATAGCCCTTGAAACCGACACATAATATATGGTTTCCTTATTTTCACTATTCCTCTATTTTTCAACACTTTTGCATCATTTTCTCACGCAGATAAGGAACATGCCAAATACTATGAATAAATGGGCTATTCATTCAAGAGTATTTCCATCAATTCAGTCAAATGGAGAGAAGACAGAAAGGAAGAAAGGTCTTCTGGTTTGGAAAATTTAACATTCAAGGGGGTGGCTCCTGATGTATGCATATAAAATGACCATACAGAGTCTAAGTGAAAAAGCTTCATAGTTATATGGCATATCATACAGATATTGCAAAAGGTAGTATCTCATGTTGTTTCTTTGGTAGAAAAAACCACAATTATGGTAACCATTGGTGTAATTGTTATTACATTGAATAATGTGGGTAAGAACAAGATAATTATATGAAATATTCATAAATATCATTTTGACCCTTCATCGCGTGCTCTTTCCTCCCAACCAACTCGGTAGAAACTCCATTTTTTGGAAGAATTACAACCTGGAAACATTACATCTCATAATTCTAGTATAGATCCTTGTTGCTAATAAGGTTTTTCGGAAAAATAAATGAGGTTCTAGAAAGAAAATTCTTGCAAATATAAAAAAAAATATTAGATGATAGAACTTCCAGGAAATATCACACAATATTTCAAATGATAGAAATTGTAGGAAAATATTGGAACTGAAGAAACGTAGACATGAAGATATGAAAATATTGAATGAATCAGCTACCTGTAAAACTCAAGAGAAATATAAGATATTTGCAACAATAGTATAGATTGCTCACTAAAAAATGCAGTTTCTGTCTTTCCCTGAAAAGAGGAAAATTTTGTGATTTATTCCATTGTATTTGATGATTACATCTAATAAACTATAAATCCAATTTCATATTATGTTTTCATGTTGTTTAATTGAATTATTATTATTTTTTTATGTTGTCTAATTGAATTCTTCTAAAGTTGTCTATTTAGATAGGTGGCCATTTATTCTGGCTCATTTGTGACTTACAAGGTGGAGAATTCCAAAAAAATCTTACAACTTTCGAATCAAGGTTAATATCAAAATCAAAGTCTTTGTGCTTGCACAAGTTTTTTTTTAATAAAAAATGGATAACGAAGATGTGTATTAATGCAAAATAAAATTCCAACATGGTGTTAGATTGCTGGTTTATTGGTTTATGGATTTGATACCTTATTTAGATAAGTTATTTTTTATTGAGTTAAAAATAGGAGTTGCATGATTATGGACATTACAAAGATTATGCCATTATGTATCAAGAATTATTTTTAAATCAATGTTTGTCTATTCAATTTCAATGACTTCCATAATTTCTTATACAACTATTTAAATGGATCTAGCTCATTGGAAAAATAATTTTCTTATAAGTAGCAAGTTGATGGTTTGATTCCATTGTACCCTAACAAGAATCAATTAATAACATTGTAGTTTATTTTAAATTAAATACTTTTATATTTATCTATTTCAATTGTGAGATATTTTTCTGGTAATATTGTATTGACGTTAAATATAATTTTTTATTTTCTCTAAAAAGACAATATTTGGGATTAAAGACATATTGTCTCTATAAAGACAATATTATTTAATCTCAACTATTGTATCTGGAGAGAAAAAATATTTTTTTTCCGAAAAGACAATAATGCTTGTGGTATATATTTTCTTCATAGAGACAATATTTTGAGACAGTAATTTGAGATAGTGGCTTAAAGAAAATCTTTAAGACAATACACAACTTTTATTTTGCCTCAAGTTAAGACAATTTAACAAAAATTTGTCTCAAATTTTGTCTTTAAATCCCTTTATATGTAGTAGTGTATATTGTGTTTATAGAAACAATTTTTTAAGACAATAGTTTGAGACACTTTCTTAAAGATAATTTACAATTTTTTTTAATCTCAAATTAAGACAATTTTCTCATAAAATATTTTAAATATTGTCTAAAAACACCCCTCTCTATAATATTATGTCCTTGGTTATGATTCATGTATTTGAAACAGTTTAAAATTATTATATGTGCTATCCAGTATGCACATAAATTTGTACTACTACTCCGTTGATCTGGAATTGTCTCTCGATTCTAGGGATTAGTTGATTAAAATGACACATCTATGAATTTCCTGAATGTCTATACATGATGTGTATTCAAGTTATTGAATACACTGAATTTTTACAAATTTAGTATATTTCATGGATGCCATTCCTCTTATGGGTTATAGTTATGGTGCATTTATGTTTTTATTTTGCTCAGAAAAATCGCTATAATCATATACGTTTGTTATACTTTGTGAATATATTTATTTTAATACGATGTATGACCATAGTTTACAAAAATTTCGAATTGAATTAGAATATAACTTCAAAATTTACGTAACTTGATTAACATATGGTTCGTTCTTGGGTGAATTTTATTTCGTGATATTTAGTTTCACTATTTGTTTGAAACCAAATATTTGTTTTCTCGAATTTTATTCTGCTAATAGAACTCGGTAAATTACACAATATATACTGTGTCTATTGTGTCTCTTTTTGATGATTCATTGTTGAGCTCTTATATGTTATTCTGCTAATAGAACTCGGTAAATTACACAATATATACGGTGTCTACTGTGTCTCTTTTCTACATGTTGTCACCATTGATTAATTCATATTGTTATTCAAAGTTGAATGTAATATTTTCACTTGACATCCCATTGTACCTGACGGTAAATTTCTAGTCTCTCTACTGAATGTGTTGTGTTGCCTAGTTTGTATTAAAACTAAACCATTCCAGCATCGGCTCTCAATTGAGTTGAATGAACCACATTGCAAATTATTAGTGTGGTTTCCTTTCATACTTTCTCCACTACACTCAATATCTATTGTGATAATGGAATTTGAGCAACACAGTTGCTATTTATTATTCCAATTTTACTAATAGTTTTCATAATTGCTGACAAATTTCCTTACGTTTTCCATCTAGTTTTTGTCTTTATGTTATAATACTATTTTATTTCTCACGACTATTACCATAAACCCCAAATTCATTCAAACGTTGATACGGGGACAGTATACTAGCACGATCACATTTATCAATGTGGTTGATATATGGGGATAGACATATATGAAATAGATTTACAACCACATTCACTAATGTGTTTGATATAAGTGAATAGACCTGTATGCAACACCCACCACATATATTTTACCAAAATAGTCATTATACATTTATGAATATAATTACCAATATATCTTATAATATATTAATAATATAAACTATATTAATACTATATATTAAAATAATATATATATATATATATATATAATTTGATTATAAAATAATAAAATATTGTTAAATTTTTTCAATACATTAATAGTTATAATTAAAAATATACTAAAATTAAAATATAACATAATACTAGTATTTTATTACTATTTATAATAAGTGTATATCTCTTACAAATATACAAAGGGATTATTAATATTATAATCCAAAAGAACTAATAATCCCAATGGTCTAATATTATAAACCCAAGGAATTGGCAAACCCAAGGAGAGAATATTAAAAATTTAAGAGATCAACAAGCCCAAGGGATCCATATTAAAAAGAGAACAGATTAATAAAGACCACGAATTAATATTTTAAATACAAATGAATGATAAACTCACATGATTATTAATATTATAAACCGAAGATAAGAATCAACTTTAGGGATTGTTAATATTATAAAACCAATGAATTAAAAATATAAAGGATTAATAAAAAAATGGATTGATATTAAAAACCCAAGGAAATAATAAACCCAAGGGATCAATAAAGCCAAGGGATTAATATTAAAAATAGAAGAAATTAATAAACTCCAAGAATTAATATTTTATACTGAAAAACCTAGGATATTAATACCATAACAATCAATATTTAAACTCAAAAGATTAATAAACCAAAGGTGTTATTAATATTATAAACCAAAAGAACAAATAAATGCAAGGGTTTAATATTATAAACCAAAGGAATCGATGAACCCAATGGATAAATATTAAAAACATACACGACCAATAAGTCCAAGGGATCAATATTAAAAACACAAAAGATTAGTAAACCCTAAGAATACTTTTTTTTAACTCAAAAACCTAAGCAATTAATAAACCCTAATAATTAATATTTTAAATTAAATATATTAATAAAACCAAGACATTATTAATATTATAAACCAAAAGAAGAGGGTTTAATACTATAAACCAAAGTAATTGGTCAACCCAAGGATAAATATTAACATTATAAACCAAGAAATTAATAAACTCTAATAATTAATATCTTAAACTCAAAATATTAATAAACGCTAGTAATTAATATTTTAAACTCAAGAGATTAATAAACCCAAGGGATTATTAATATTATAAACAAAAGAACTAATAAAGCTGAGGATTGGTTATTACAAACCAAAGGAATTGGTGAACCCAAGGGATAAATATTAAAGACATAAGTGATCATTAAGGCCAAGGGATCAAATATTAAAAACACAAGAGATTAAAAAACCCTAAGAATTAATATTTTTAACTCCAAAACCTAAGAAATTAATAGACCCTAAGAATTAATATTTTTATCTCAAGAGATTGTAAGACCCAAGTGTGGTTTAATATTATAAACGAAAATAAATAATAAAAAAGGGGTTTTATGTGATAAACCCAATGAATTTGTGAACCCAATGGACAAATATTAAAAACCTAATGGATAAATAAGGTG